>CM017321.1:55111769-55172967 GCA_006937295.1 Carpinus fangiana
AGCCACCCCTTGGTGCCCAAGGGGGTGGCCGTAGCCATCCAGGTTTTTCTCTTTCTTTTTTTTTTTCTTTCTTTTTGAATTTTTTTTTTTAAAAAATAAAATATTTAATCAAGTGGCTACGTGTCAATTTCTAATTGGTCCACATGTCAGTCCGTTAAGTCAACTAACGGTCAACTGACAGATGGACTAATTTGGTCACTTTTCAAAACCACAAGGACCAATTTGGTCACTTTCCAAACCCTAGGGAGGAAAAAATAAAATTTCAAAACCCTAGGGACTAATTAAGTATTTAACCCTTATTTAAATTATAGGAAAAATTAGGCTTGCAAATTAGCCGAGCGGCTCGTAAGCTCGCTCGAGCTCGGCTCGGTTACTGTACGAGCTCGGCTCGACTCGGCTCGATTACTATACAAGCTCGGCTCGGCTCAGCTCGGTTACTGTACAAGCTCGGCTCGAGCTCGGCTAAGCTCGCTCGGCTCGAATCGTTTACAGGCCTAAATGTTACGGTGATCACTAAATGCAAATTAATTAAATGAGTTTGGATTTGTCTTGACGTATTGCATCCGGCAATAAAAGACTTTTCCACACGGCAGCCACCTTCCAAATTCTTCTAGAGTACGTGGAGCGCGTAGTGTCGTAAGTTTGCTTCTTTTTCAACTACTTTAATGTGGTTCTTTTGACTACTGAATATACTTCACATTAACTTTCCCTACATGAACTTCACCGTAGCAAGAAAAATCAACGCGAAAGTTAGGCCATTTTGCGGGAATCTTCTGCCACAAACGTATTGGCTGGGGCTTAATTAAGTAGTATTTTGGTCGATCTTTCCCACATATGCCTATAAATAGATCCTCCTACACCATTGATTCTCAAGCCAAGCAGCAAGTCATTAAGCAAAGCGCAGTAATGGCTCGGCAACTACAAAACCCATTAGCCTTGTTCTACCTTTTGCTCGTTGTCCTGATCAATGGCTCGCAAGCAGGCGTAATCACGGTGTACTGGGGCCAGAATGGAAATGAGGGCACGTTGGCTGATGCTTGCGCCACAGGCAATTATGGCATTGTGAACATAGCTTTCCTATCCACATTTGGCAATGGCCAGACCCCCTTGATCAACCTTGCCGGCCATTGTGACCCAGCCAGTAATGGGTGCACCGGTTTAAGCAGCGACATCAAAGCTTGCCAAAACCAGGGTATCAAAGTCATGCTTTCTATTGGAGGCGGTGCTGGTAGCTACTCCCTTTCCTCGGCTGACGACGCCAGGCAAGCATTGCTTAATTTCTACAGCATCTAATAATTCGATCTCATTTTACAAATGATATTATATTCCAAAGGAAAATACAAGATGCTCTCTTGGTATTCTTTTAGCTAGTGTTCTCTTAATTCTAAGTAGATATATATTACTTGTCTTCCCTTTCTCATTTTTAAGTATATATATATAGTACACATGTTTTAATGGTTTGTCATCAAGTGAAATAAGGGTAACAGTTCGTGTTCATGTCAACACATGAATATAAGATTAGTTAGTCAACCATAATTCAGTTTGTGTGTTAAGTTTAGATTGTATCAACATATGGGTATAAGATTATTATTAGGTCGACCATAATCCAGTCCATTTAATAAAACGGGTTAGACCTTTCAATTTTTACTAGCTAATTTCATGTTGGGTTTATGTCTTGTTTACGGGTCATGTAAAAAATTGTCATTCGCTATGTCTCATGTCATGTTCAAGTCGTATCAAGATACGTATATATAATTATATAGGTCACAACTATAACCCAACCTATTTTAATTAAATGAGTCCCCTAAACTATTAATTAATTTTATGTTAGATTTGTGGCAAAGGGATATATTAATGGTGTTGATTGATACCGTGCAGGAGTGTTGCAAACTACTTGTGGATCAATTTTCTTGGGGGCCAATCAGACTCTCGTCCATTAGGTGATGCAGTCCTAGATGGCATTGACTTTGACATTGAGGGAGGCACAAGCCAGCACTGGGACGAGCTCGCAAAGGCCCTATCAGAGTTTAGCCAACAGAAGAAGGTCTACTTAACGGCGGCTCCACAGTGTCCTTTCCCAGACGCTTGGCTCGGAACTGCACTAGACACTGGCCTATTTGACTACGTTTGGATCCAATTTTACAACAATGCCCCGTGTGAATATTCTGGCAACGCCGACAACCTTAAGAGCTATTGGAATAATCAATGGACCACAATTCAAGCTGGTCAAATATTTCTGGGGCTACCTGCAGCCCCAGAGGCAGCCGGGAGTGGCTACATCCCGTCCGACGTGCTTAACAATGACGTGTTACCTTCTATTAAGGGTTCTTCGAAATACGGGGGTGTTATGCTTTGGTCCAGGAGTTTTGACAATGGCTATAGCTCAGCTATTAAGTCCAATGTTTAAACTACTTCGCTCCTAATTAATTAACAGTTTCATTTTATATATGAGATGTAATAATAAAATAAAGCATATCTACGTAATAAAACATTGAGCAGAAAGATTAGCCGGTTAGCCGGTTTTTATCTATAATTTGTTCGATTTTTATTTTATAAGATTATAATTTTTTTTTGCCACTTAATTTGTGAGTTAGTGCTTGGGAAGAAAACAAATATATAGGAGCAAAAGAAATTCAGCAATGTTGTATCTGAACCTTAAACTGTAGCCTGCCATCAGCTCCAACGAGTATTTAAAACTCTGTTCATGTCTGATTTGTTGTTTAACAACCGTAATGATGCAGTGTGGTATAATGGTTCACAGATTAAATAAATTACACAAGTTACAGTTCTTTTACAAAATCAAGAATTCGAGGAAAAATCGAGGAAAATTTACCTCTAGGAAATTTCTTATTGAAATTTAAGAATAAGCGGCGCGCATTGCATAACTTGTCGGCCAAACTGATCTTATTAAGCTTTAATAGAAAATAGGGTCATAGTTTAAAAAAAAACAAGGTCATGAATAAATACCATATTGCGATTTCGATTGAAAACGAGCTAGGTCGATCAAAGTATGAAAATATGTGATAGAATCCTAGTGAAACACTCTTGGTTGATTGATTGACCATCAACCGAGACTTCGACCAAGTGCTTCAGGTTTTTGTGTGAAGTTGATGCAACACTCTCAATTGATTTAGGTTTGACAAAGGCATTTACCCAGTTTCTCGATCCAGAACCATATTGTTGAAATTTTATTGAAAACTTATTTTGACCTAATAAATATTGAAATTTGAATGTCCAAAAAAAAAAAAAAAAAATTGTAATCCTTTGTAGTTTGTATAGGCCTCTTTAACTCCATCAAGATTATCTTCATCCAATATTGAAATCACAAAATATTGCCATTTTAGTAAAACTAGTCTGCTCGTAAACATCATGTACACGGTAAATTAAGTGGGCTAGCTAGCTCAAGCATAAAGTTATGGGATAAAGATGCACGACACATGAAACTACCAACCTAAATGCCTAATGCAGAGGCTATCGCCCTCGTCAAAATCCAAATCTCAATGAAATGGTAGTTTGAAAAAATAAAGAAACATGTGCGACCAGAAAATATTGATCGTCATTGTCTACACCAACATGCATCGCGTTACTGTCAAAATTTTGGCAGTGGCCAAAAACCTCATCTCAACTTAACTAGCAGGTCCCTGTGAGAGTGACCCAGGCATAAAATCAAATGGTTGCCAAAAATGCAGCAAGGGCATCCAAAATTGCACTGCGGGGCCGGCCAAGATGAAAGAAACATGTACGTTCCACGGGAAAGTATGAAATTGTAAGAACATATATCGATCTCGCGTTCCAGTTCCTGTCAACATTTTGGCCAAAAACCGTATCAACTCATGCAATATGCATATATGGAACCAATGGGCTTCGGGCTTTCTCATATATGCAGCCTGCAGGCAATGGATATGTGCAAGTTTTGCCTTTTTACTAACAATTAGTCTTCTAAGCATGGAAGTAGTCAAGTAGGAAGATGATAACCGGACTGGCCGTAGTCTGAAGAACAAAAGTTGTAGCGGCCGGTGCAGAGCCTAAATCCTTTATTTTGAAGCCAATTGGTTCAGTTCGTCCTAATTAATCTCTCAACTCTCGTGCACCGTATTTGGTCACGTGGGTCTAGTGTTATTGTATGTTGGTTGGGTCTCGGACTTATATAGCCCATTAAGATATATCTTGATTGGGTTTGTCGTCTTAAAATATGCAACTTTTTGTTTATTAGCATTTGGACTTGGGGGTTTTATTTCCAAACCCCCAAATCAACATCGTTCTTCGTCACCCATGCAAGACTCACCCACGCAAGACCAGCAGACAAAATCGACTGCAGAAGTAGACATCGACGCATTCAAACCCCAACATTTGAATACATAGCAAAATGGAACCTTAGCTAGAGCACTGCGATGATGTTGGGTTTGGACGCCGGGTTTGAACCCTTTTTTTTATGTACTCTAAAATAATACATTTTTTTATAATTTAATTTTAAATCACATTTTTAATCTACAAAATCATATTGTCAAACATACTCTAAGCTGACTGGCCGCCCATGTGCTACAAGAGAAATAATCCACAATTGTTAGGAATTAAGTAATATTAAAAAAAAAAAAAAAAAAAAAAAAACCGTATTCGCGATCCTGATAATACTTCCAAAAAAAACGTGGTCCTGGTAATACTTACCAAAAAAAATGGTCCTAAATACTTACCAAAAAAGAAGTGGTCCTATAATACTTGCCCAAAAAAAAAAAAAAAACGTGTTCATGATAAAGAAAGGAAAGGAAATACTTGCTATTCATCATAGATTGAGAGCTCTTTAAATTTTCTAAAATATGAGATTCTCAAATTTTAAAATATGATCCTCCATTACATCTAACGGTCCAAATAAATGTAAAGACTTGTGTGTTATCGAGCAAGTAGTTTTAGTTTTCTACAAGTCAAACTCACTTACCTTGGTAACACACAAATATTTGAATTTGTTTGTACCGTTAGATATAATGAATGTCTCAAATTTTAAAATATAAGAATCTCAAATTTTAAAAAAATATGATGAGATTTGGATCCCTCCATCATGTGGGTCTTGTTCGAGAATTATCTTTGCAACTTGCTTCCACTCAAGATATTCATAGGGCCGACGGGATATATTTGCCAGATATATTTTCTTTTATTCAATTTTCTTTCTTAAATGTAAAATAAATAAATAAAAATCACATGTAAACAATCTCTTTTGGCATTTCCTAAACTAAGAGAACACCAAAATGAGCAAAAGTTGTATCATAAATCTAGAATATCACTTTTACTCCACTTAACATTATTTTAAAGGGAAAATATACTTTAATCCCTTAAACTATGACTTACTTTTCAATTATACCTCCAACATTCATATATTTAATAATATATATATTTTTAAATTTCTTTTTCTAACCATGAGGCGGTCAACAACTTCTTTGTAGCGGCCGTAGGTTTGGGGAGAGTATGCGAGAGAAGAGAGAAAAGAAGACGACCAAAAAAAAAAAATGGGAGGAGAGAGAATGGTAAAAAGAAAGAGAAAATATAATAAAATATTACTTACAAATTGCCACAGTAACTTGTAAATATGAAAGTTTACTGTCTGTAGCATTTGTAGGAAGAAAAAAATATTATTTTACAATGACTGTTGGAGTAAGAAAATACGACATAATAGCTAAATTTAACTAAAAAAACTAACTTACAATGCTGGCTGGAGATGCTCTTAAAAATCTAGAATTTGGAAGCAGGCGTTTGCATTGTTGACTAGAAGTCTTTGCCAGATATATGCAATAATTAAGTCGAGATGACACACTATACTAATTTTTCATTTAGTCCATGGAAGATAAATTTAATCATTAATCGTTATTTAAGCACTAGTTTTTACGTATGGGCCCAAACTTGAGACAAACATGCATGTGAAACATTTAATTTAAATGGGGTAATTTGAAGGAGTTAGAACATACTAATATCAAATAATTATTTATCTCAAAAGTTTAATATGATAAGAATAGATAAATTTAATCATTACTTTAATAAATATAAATTAATTAGTTTGAAAAAAAATCAAGAAACATGCGCGCTTGGAAAATATGGATTGTCAACATCGTGTTCCAGTCAAAATTTTGGCAGTGGCCGGCCGAAAACCTCAACTCAACTTAATAATCAATTAGCAGGTGACAGTGACCCAGAGCATCGAATAATGGTTGCCAAAAATTCAGCAAGGGCATCCAAAATTTCATTGGGGGGCCGGCCAAGATGACGATAGATCAAAGGGCGCGCCTAAAAAAAAAACATGTTTCACGGGAAAGTATGAAATTATCAACATCAATCGAGTTCCTGTCAACATTTTGGCCAAAAATCTTATCAACTCAATTTTTTGAGAACTCGTGCATGGAAGTGGAACCAATGGACGTCGTCGGTCTATCCTGGCGCGCCACTTCTTTATAGGCTAGGGCTTCCGGCTTCTCGATCATGCGCGCAGCTGCAGCCTGGAGGCAATATATATGGCTAAGTGTAGTGCCTACACAAGCTTTGCCTTTTACTAAGCATGCATGGAGCTAGCTAGGCAGATGATCACCGGACTGGTTACAGTTCCAAAATCAAAATTAAGCACTATAGTAGTACTGTTAATTGAATCCCCAACTATATATATATATAGTTATCTTTTTTATTTATGTTTTTGAGAAATTTGCAGCTGTTAATGAATTTATGATATTTCTTTTCTCCATAACATAGTAACCCCAAGCGGCCGGAAAATAAGGAAGAAAGTCCAATCAATAATTATCATGCATCGATTCAGACATGGTTCTAGTCTTTAACAACGAGTATGCTACCGGGCATTCTTACCAGGCATGCAAGTTCCGCTATGCATAGACCTTTCTATTAAACCCACCCCAACCCTTCACCTATTTGTCATNTCTCTTTTAAAAATAATTAATTAAAATAGTTCTATGAAGTTTAGAGAAGTATAAAGGCTATTATATTTCACCTATTTGTCATTTGATTTTAACTTCAAATCCTAATGAGAGGGATGACATTGCAAACTTTCAAGGTTTGATCACTAAATTGAAAGTTTTTGAACTTTATAACGATTATTGCAAAAGCAATGAAAATTTATAGAAGGTAGGGGAATTTTTTGTTTTTGTTTTTCTTGTCTAATCTCCTCTAGTTCCAATAGCCTAAAAGTTGTATCTACTTTTTCAATGAACCTAACTTAATCATTTTACCCAAAGATGCTTCATGGTCATAATTGCGTAAATTAGGGAATAAGAGTTTTTGTTGTTCTTGTCTAATCTCCTCTAGTTCCAATAGCCTAAAAGTTGTATCTACTTTTTCAATGAACCTATCTGAATCATTTTACCCAAAGATGCTTCATGCTCATCATTGCGTAAATTAAGGAATAAGATTATCTCAATTTTAAATTATTTTATGATCAACATTTTAATTTACAGATTCAACTATATATACATGATGTCATGTGGTGAATATATTGTCATGTCGTTTAAAAATTTTAAATGTCATTATTACTATAATTGATATGATATTATATATATAGTTATATCGATGCGTCTAAATAAGATATTGAAACGGTAAGGATTCTTGTTCCGATAATTCAAGGCACATGCAGTCACCATGGAATCATCATTTAATTTAATCCACGTTTTAATTACTACTGCATGGACTATTGGTAAGATGAAAACCCTCTCACGGAAAAAGAAAAACTCAGATATGTTCGGTAATGGTTTCAAAAAGTCTTTTCTTTTTTCAACACATTAAAAACAAAACACTTAAAAACCAAAACACAACACACTTTATATATTATCTGCTTGCATCCGTACATATGAATACAAAGTTGCTGGCAAAGAATCCATTCATTCCCCAACACAAACAGCCAAACAGGGAATTGTGGACAGTGGACTGGAATAGGTACGAAGATCTCCAGACTGGTTAGTGGTTACAGTTCCAAAATCAAAAGCAGTACTGTTTGAGTCTCATCTCCAACTATATATCTAGTTGCCATAAATATATATTATGATAAATAAAAACCTGCTCTTTTAATTATGTGTTTTTTTTTGAGGAATTTCAAGATGCACGTTAACGAGTTTATTTCCCCAAGCGGAGAAGAAGGAAAAAAGTCTAATCAATAATTATCATGAGACATGGTTCTAGTCTAGCTTCAATGCATGGATCTTTCTCTGTAGAAAATGTCTGACTTTCAACTTTTGTACAATTTGTTGGCACATGCATGTGGTACACGATGGGAGGCTATTTTTTTAACGGTAATCTCTCAGGATTTCAAATTATAAAGCTTTTACAATATTCATAACAAAATACTATGAGGTTATAACAAAGTCATAGATTCTTTTGAAAACAGGCCAGGGAATTTAAAAACACAACACCCACGTGAACAGTAGCAAAATTAGACGTACAGTAGCGTAAACAGTATTTTTTTGGAAATACAGAAATAACAAATAAGGAACAGATGATCAACACACCCGTCAATGGAGTGTCAGTACCATTGATTAATGAGAAGTGTCATCTCACAAGTTTGGTAGAAAGGATAATATATAATTTCCATTGATTAATCCAAAGAATTGGAATACAGCAATTTATTCAATTCAGTACCTGCTTATTGAAGATAACGATAAACGTGAAAGATTACAAAGATAACAGAGCACTTGTACGTCTTCCACGTACGGTAGACACCCAAATGCATGCACAACATAAAAAGATAACTAACAGAAACACTAATGCAGGTAGTTTTTAACACGTTCGATCAGAGTACTCCGTCAAGGACTTCAAACATAGGGCTTAATAGCAGCGCTATAGCCAGTCAATTCGTCATAATACCTATTCCAAAGCATAACACCCCCGTATTTTTCATGAAGCTCAATATCAGGAAACTCCTCATTAATGACTTCGGAGGGACCGACGTAGCCACTATCAGCTGCCTCTTCGGCTGCAGGTAATCCCACAAATATTTCATGAGCTGGAATTGTCGTCCATTTCGTGAAATAACTCTTAATGTTGTCGGCGTTGTACTCGTACTCACACCTGGAGTCGTCGTAAAATTTTACCCAGACGTAGTCAAACACGACATCGTTTAGTGCTTCTCCTAGATAAGGGTCTGGAAAATAACATCCTGGAGCCGCTGTTAAGTATACCTTCTTGTTGTTCCTCAGTTTGTCATACCCTGACAGGGTCTTTGCCAGCTCCTCCCAGTGATCGGCTGTGCCTTCCGCAATATAAAAGTCAATGCCATCTAGGACCGCATCACCTAATGGGCGGCAGTATGATTGGCCCCCAAGAAAATGGTCCCACAAGTAGGTTGCAACACTCCTGCATGCACAGAATCAGTAAACACGTACGTACCATATTTATTTATATTTGAAATAATATATAATGTATGAGTTATAAGATTAATTGTAATGAAAGCATATTAATTAATGCTTGCTTGCTTGCCTGGCTTCATCAGCGGAGGAAAGGCCGTAGCTACCACCATCGCCTCCGATAGAAAGCATGACTTTGATACCCTGGCTTTGGCAAGCTGTAATGTTTTCGCTTAAACCGGCGCACCCATTAGCGGTTGCGTCACAATGGCCGGTTAGGTTGAGCATGGGGTGCTGACCATTGCCAAATGTGGATAAGAAAGCTATGTTCACAATACTATAGTTGCCTGTGGCGCAAGCATCAGCCAAGCTGCCCTCACTTACATTCCGGCCCCAGTACACCGAGATTGTGCCGGTTTTTGCGCCATTGGTCATCATGACAATCATGAGCAAAAGGCAGAACAAGGCTAATGGGGTTTGTAATTGCCGAGCCATAATTACTAATGCGCTTTGCTTAGTTACTTGCCGCTTGGCTAGTTAGCTTGAGAATCAATGGTGAAGGAACATCTATTTATAGGCATATGTGGGAATTACTAGGTAATAAGCATAGATTATTACTAGGTTAATATCCACGTTTTAATTACTACTGGACTATTGGTAAGATGAAAACCCTTTCACGGAAAAAGAAAAACCGATATATGTTTGGTAATGGTTTTAAAAAGTCTTCTCTTTTTTCAACACATTAAAAACAAAACACTTAAAAAACCAAAACACTACAACACACTTTATATATTATATGCTTGCATCCGTACATACAGTGGCGGAGCCAGAAGATTGGACAATGGGGGGCATTTTTTTAATAAAAAAATAAAATTAATTAAAAAAATAATTAAATATTAAAAATATTGGACAAGTTCCTATTTGTAGATATGTTCTTTGGACTTGGTCTCTATCACTAAAATGATAATCGCAAATATTTGTTCTTAAGTAAGGATCTCCGAGCAAGTTTACTAAATCTACTTCAATACAAGGTCATTTAGAATTTGACTAAAACTTAATAAAATCGTTTTTTTTCTTTATAACTACAATTATATATTTATACAATTAAAATATGAAACATAAACTATATATATTCATAAATAATGCAAGATAAACAATTAATTTACAACAACAAATCAACAATTACAATTTAAATCTAACAATTTAATTACATACCTTAATAGGCTGAAAGCCTGAAAATTGATCTTCAGTCTTTTAAAATTACAAAGATAGAAACAAAATTTAGAATTCAGAAACAACATCAGATATTCAGATTTACATTTAATTTACAAGCACAGTAAATTTACAAAACAACAAAAATAAAAAATTTACAAGAGTGAATTAATTTACCTTGTTGAAGTTGAAAACTGGAAAGTGAAACTGTAAAAGAAAAAACACAAATTTGCCAAGTCCTCAAGAGGAAGATCGGATTCGAGTACGAAAATTCAAGAGAAAGTTGAGAAGTTGAGAAGCTGAGAAAATGCAGAAGATGAGCGAAGGAAAAAACAAAACTAAGCAATTTTTTTTTTTTTTTTATTCTTTTCTTAAACTTTTGCTTATTTTAATATTTTTAGGCCACTTTTTTTTTATTCATTTCTTTTTGGCATGCCGTACAGCTTTTATCCCTCATTCCTCAATGCTTGTTTTTGTTTTTTTTGTTTTTTTGTTTTTTTTCTGTATGGGCAGATGGGTTGTACAACCTGTACGCTGGGTTATTCACTTATTTGGGTATATTATATTATTATTATATTTTTTTAATATTCTGTTTGTCTTGTAGCTTGCTAGTGCCTAGTTGCTGTTCATCTTCAACCTCTGAAGGCTGAAATTTTCATGGCTGAACCGGCTGATTGGGGCATTTTAAAAATTAAAAAAAAAAAACTCTTGATCTCTTGAGGACTGATAAGGGGCATCATTCATGGCTGATGGAGATATATTAGGGGCATCAGTCATGGTTGATATGGGGCATTTTTTTTTTTCCCCAAAAGTAGAGGAAATTTTTAAGAGTTGATGGGGGGCATATGCCCACCCATTCCCCCCCTTCCCTCCGCCCCTGCGTACATATGAATACAAAGTTGCTGGCAATGGCAAAGAATCCATTCATTTTCCCACACAAACAGCCAAACAGGGAAGTGTGGACTGGAATAGGTACGAAGATCTCCAGACTGGTTACAGTTCCAAAATCAAAAGCAGTGTTTGAGTCTCATCTCCAAACTATATATCAAGTTGCCATAAATATATATGATGATAATTGATAAATAAAAGCCTGCTCTTTTAGTTATGTGTTTTTTTGAGGAATTTCAGGATGCATGTAAACGAGGTCCTGGACTTACCCAAAAAAAAAAGAAAAAAAAAAAAGCGGTCCTTATAATACTTACCGAAAAACAAAAAAAGTGGTCATATAATACTTGCCAAAAAAAAAGAAAAAAAATAGTCGCTACAAAAAATCTTAAAAAAAAAACGTGTTCGTGATAAAGAAAGGAAATACTTGCTATTCATCACGGATTGAGAGCTCTTTAGATTTTCTAATTTTAAAATATGATCCTCCGTTATATCTAACAGTCCAAATAAATGTAAAGACTTAGATGATAACGAGCAAGTAATTTTAGTTTTCAACAAGTCAAACTCACTTACCTTGGCCGGTAACACACAAATATCTGAATTTGTTTGTACAATTAAATGTAATGAATGTCTCATATTTTTAAAATATAAGAATCTCATATTTTAGAAAATATGATGGGATGTGGGTCTTGCTCGATAATTATCTTTGCAACTTGCTTCCACTCAAGACATTCATAGGGCTGACGGGATATATATATTTTTTCTTTAATTCAATTTTCTTTCTTAAATGTAGAAAAAAAAAAAAAATCACATGTAACAATCTATTTTGGCATTTCCTAATAAGAGAACACCCAAAGAAGCAAAAGTTCTACATATCTCTCGAATATCACTTTTATTAATTCCCCTTAACATTATTTTAAGGAGTTTCTAAGAGATAGCTCAATCGACTAGGACCACGCCTAATAAAGCAATGGTCACTAGTTTGAATCCTTCTCTTCCCTCTTGCGGACATGTAAAAAAAAAAAAAAATTAAGGAAAAAATATACTTTAATCCCTCAAAGTATGACTTATTTTTCAATATACCTCCAGCATTCATATATTTAAGGGAAAATATATAATAACTCTTTGGGTCTGCCTTCCAAAATTTTTAAATGCTTAGGTTTTTTTTTCGAAAATTTACTCCCTGGATGTAAGGAAACTACAATAAAATCCCTGCCGTTACACTTTTTGTAACCGCGGTTAACAGATCCAGAACGCACCGTTTTGGGAGATTAAAATATTAATTTTTTTTTTTAATTTTAAATTTTTAAATCTAAAAATTTAAAAAAAAAAAAAGAAAAAAAAAGAAAGGTGAAAGAAGAAGGGTGGCCGATCCACCCATAGGGGGTGGCTGGCCACCCCTTAGGCCACTGGGGTGGCTGGGCCACCACCAAACCGGCCGGTCTGGTGGTGGCCCAGCCACCCCAGTGGCCTAAGGGGTGGCCAGCCACCCCCTATGGGTGGATCGGCCACCCTTCTTCTTTCACCTTTTTTTTAATTTTTTTTTTATTTTTAGATTTAAAATTTTAAAATTAAAAAAAATTAATATTTTAATCTCCCAAAACGATGCGTTTTGGGTCCGTTAACGGCCGTTACCAAAAGTGTGACGGCAGGGATTTTATTCCAGTTTCCTTCCACCCAGGGAGTAAATTTTAGAAAAAAAAAACCTAAGCATTTAAAAATTTTGGAAGGCAGACCCAAGGAGTTATTATATATTTTCCCTATATTTAAAAATGTTGTTCTTTTCTAACATTCATATTTTTAAAAGTTGTCAGTTTTCTAACTGTAATATTTTTTTAAAATTTTCTTTTTCTAGCCATGAGGCGCTCAACAACTTCTTTGTAGTCGCCGTAGGTTTGGGTGGAGAGAGAGAGAATTGAATGGTCACTTTATTTTTTTTTCAATATTAGGTGAGTGAATAGTATTTGTCAAATATGTGGAGTTGCTTACGTTATTCAAAATTTTCGCAAAACTTACAAATTGATATAAAGCTAAAAGGAGTCAATTTAGCATTTTGGCTCTTCAAAATACATTTTTAAACAGACTAGTAAGCGATATGTAAATGCTTAAAAAACACTTGACAGATGGATCCCATTAGTGTGTCATGTTAACACCAATAAAATGATGACACATATATCACTCTTAGTAAAAACAATATAAATATATAAAACTAAAAAAATTTGGTTTTATTAGTTTTATTCGACAAAGAACGATTTGTAATTGAAGGCAACCACAAAATTAAAACTGATTTTACATTTATTTTTTTAAAAAAATAAAAAATAAAGAGAGATTGCCAAACTAGCCGGCCCCAAGGCTTTCCGGGTATTAGAACATAATTTTGTACATACACATGTGCATTTTTTAATTTTGTTTTTTTTAAATATCCATTTTAGCATCAATATCGGAAGGTTCAAATCGTATCGTAAGGAAAACGATAGTTTGAAAAAATCACACAACATCTCGTTCCTATCACTGTGACCCAGCATCAAATGGTTAAAAAAAAAAATGTTACATTTATTAAACTTAAAACACGTGTCAGCAATTAAACTGACAAATAAATACTCTATATTTGATCTTATCTATTTGATATTCAATAGTCAAAAACCACGTTAAAGATGTCTAAAAATCATAAGAACCAGAGTACGTTTCTATTAATTAAAGATCTAGAATTTGGAAGGTGTCTGCCGACTGGAAGTCTTTGCGGGATATATGCAATAAGTCGAGACGACATACCTAGGCTAATTTTTCATTTAGTGTATTGAAGATAAATTTAATCATTTAATCGTTTACGTAAATACTATTTTTTATATGAAATATTTAATTTAAATGGAGTAATTTGAAAGAGTTAGAACTGGTCGATACAAAATCACCATTTATTTTTAAAGTTTAAGCTGATAAAAATAGATAAATTTAATTATTTAATCATTACTTTAATAAATCTAAATTAATTTGAAAAAAAAAATCAAAAAACATGTGCGGCTGAAAAATATGGATCATCAGCATCGCGTTCCTGTAAAAATTTTGGCAGTGGCCAAAAAGCTTAACTCAACTTAATATATAATTAATTAGTAGGTGACAGTGACCCAGAGCATCGATAATGCATGGTTGCCAAAATTCAGAAAGGGCATCCAAAATTTCGTTGGGGGCCAAGATGATGAAGAGAGCGCGCTGAAAAAAAAAAAAAAACAAAAAACATGTTCCACGGGAAAGTATGAAATTGTCGACATCGATCGAGTTCCTGTCAACATTTTGGCCAAAAATCTTATCAACTCAATTTTTTGAGAACTCGTGCATGGAAGTGGAACCAATGGACGTCGTCGATCTATCCAGGCGCACCACTTCTTTATAGGCTAAGGCTTCCGGCTTCTCGATTATGCAGCTGCAGCCTGCAGACAATATATATGGCTATCTGCAGTGCCTACACAAGTTTTGCCTTTTACTAAGCATGGAGCTAGCTAGGAAGATGATCACCGGACTGGTTACAGTTTCAAAATCAAAATTAAGCACCAGTAGTACTGTTAATTGAATCTCCAACTATATATATATATATATATAGTTATCTTTTTTATTTATGTTTTTGAGAAATTTGCAGCTGTTAATGAATTTATGATATTTCTTTTCTCCATAACATAGTAGACCCCCCCCCCCCAAAAAAAAAAAACTTGAACTCTCTTTTAAAAATAATTAATTAAAATAGTTCTATGAAGTTTAGAGGAGTATAAAGGCTATTTCACCTATTTGTCATTTGATTTTAACCTCAAATCCTAATGAGAGGGGTGACATTGCAAACTTTCAAGGTTTAATCACTAAATTGAGAATTTTTAAACTTTATAACTATTATTGCAAAAGTGATGAAAGTTTATAGAAGGTAAGGGAATTTTTTGTTTTTGTTTTTGTTTTTTTGTTTTTGTCTTTGTTTTCTAGTTTTTTTTTTTTTTTTTTGGTTCTTGTGTATTCTCCTCTAGTTCCAATAGCCTAAAAGTTGTATCTACTTTTTCAATGAACCTATCTGAATCATTTTACCCAAAGATGCTTCATGGTCATCATTGCGTAAATTAGGGAATAAGATTATCTCAATTTTAAATCATTTAATGATCAACATTTTATTTTACAGATTTAACTATACACATGATGTCATGTGGTGAATATGTTGTCATATTGTTTAAAAATTTTAAATGTCATGATTACTGTAATTGATATGATATTATAGATACAATTAGATCGATACATCAAAATAAGATAATGAAATGGTGAGGATTCTTGTTCTGATAATTCAAGGCACATGCAGTCACCATGGAATCATCATTTAATTTAATCCACGTTTTAATTACTACTGGACTATTGGTAAGATGAAAACCCTTTCACTGAAAAAGAAAAACTCAGATATGTTTGGTAGTGGTTAATTTCAAAAAGTCTTTTCTTTTTTCAACACATTAAAAACAAAACACTTAAAAAACCAAAACACAACACGCTTTATATATTATGTGCTTGCATCCGTACATATGAATACAAAGTTGCTGGCAAAGAATCCATTCATTCCCCAACACAAACAGCCAAACAGGGAAGTGTGGACAGTGGACTGGAATAGGTACGAAGATCTCCAGACTGGTTAGTGGTTACAGTTCCAAAATCAAAAGCAGTACTGTTTGAGTCTCATCTCCAACTATATATCTAGTTGCCATAAATATATATTATGATAAATAAAAACCTGCTCTTTTAATTAGGTTTTTTTGAGGAATTTGAAGATGCATGTTAACGAGTTTATTTCCCCAAGCGGAGAAGAGGGAAAAAAGTCTAATCAATAATTATCATGAGACATGGTTCTAGTCTAGCTTCAATGCATGGACCATTCTATGTAGAAAATGTCTGACACTCTGACTTTCAACTTTTGTTCAATTTGTTGGTACATGCATGTGGGTACACGATGGGTGGCTATTTTTTGATGGTAATCTCTCCGGATTTCAAATTATAAAGCTTTTACAATATTCATAACAAAATACTATGAGGTTATAACAAAGTCATAGATTCTTTAGAAAACAGGCCAGGGTATTTAAAAACACAACACCCATATGAACAGTAGCATAATTAGACGTACAGTAGCGTAAACAGTATTTTTTTGGAAATACAGAAATAACAAATAAGGAACAGATGAACAACACACCCGTCAATGGAGTGTCAGTACCATTGATTAATGAGAAGTGTCATCTCACAAGCTTGGTAGAAAGGATAATAATTTCCATTGATTAATCCAAAGAAGTGGAATACATCAATTTATTCAATTCACTAGCTGCTTATTGAAGATAACGATAAACGTGAAAGATTACAAAGATAACAGAGTACTTGTCTTCCACGTACGGTAGACACCCAAATGCATGGACAACATAAAAAGATAACTAGCAGAATCACTAATGCAGGTAATTTTTAACACGATCTGAGTACTCCGTCAAGGAGTTCAAACATATATAGCGCTTAATAGCAGCGCTATATATAGCCACTCAATTTGTCATAATACCTATTCCAAAGCGTAACACCCCCGTATTTTCGATTATCATGATCAAACTCTTTTAACATCTCCTCTATAAGATTATGGGGGTTGACATAGCCACTCTTAGCTGCTTCTTTGGCTGCAGGGAACCCCAAAAGTAATAAACTCTTAAAATCGTTGGTGTGAGTAGCCCATTCCTTAAGAGAACCTTAACTTTGTCCAAATTGTACTTAAACTCGCACTGATCGTGGTTGTAAAATTGGACCGAAATGTAGTCAAATAGGCGAGTGTCTATTGCATCTTTTAGATAATTGTCTGCAAAATGACATTGTGGAGCCGCTGTTAATAAGTAGGTCTTCTTCTTCTGCTGCGTGTAAAAACTTGACAGATTCCTTGCGAGCTCGTCCCAGTACTTGCTCTCTTTTACAATAGCAAAGTCAATGCCATCAAGGACCGCATCACCAAACGGACCGCAGTAAGATTGGCCCCCAAGATAATGGTCCCATAAGTAGGTTGCAAAACTACTGCACACCAAATATCAATGAATACTATTAATTCGATGCCTATTAGCCTATATATATATATATATATATACTTGAAGAAAGAGGAAAGGAAAGACAGAAAAACCCAAATTAACTTTTCTATTTTCGTATTTAAAATATATATAATGTCTCAATAAGATTATAATGAAAGTTAGCAATGCTTGCATGGTGTCAGCAGCCGAGGTAAGGTTGTAGCTACCACTTCCGTCGTGGCCTCCAATAGAAAGCAAGACTTTGATACCCTGCTTTTGGCAAACTTTAATGTCGTGGCTTACACTGGTGCACTACCCATATGGGCCAAAAATCTTTTGGGAAGGGTTAATTGGCAAAAAAATATCTTTTTTTTTTTCTTTTTACCTTATTATTATTTTTTGGTTTGCCTTAAATTTTTTATTTCTTGTGATATGGGGGGACTAGGGCCACTCACAGTCTCCACTTAAACCCGTACTTGCACGCTAGCAAAAAAAACACGTGCCACAAGAAAACATGAAATTGTCAACATCCCGTCCTTGTCAACATTTTGGCAGTTGGTAAAAAAAAAAACATCAAAAACCAATTCCTTCGACAAGCTTCTTTTTTTTTAGATATTCCTTCAACAAAGCTAGAATATATGATGTGACTCGATGAAACGCGTGTCAGCAATTTTATTTTTTGTATATATATAAATAAATACACTATATTTGATCTTTATCTAAAAAAAAAAAAATCTAAGAAATTACCGTCAAAAGTGGCGGAGCTAATTGGTTTTGTGGGGGCAGCTGGGGCTGCGGCACGACAAGGCACAAGCCTTTCAATTTTTATATTTATTTTTAATAATTAAGGAGTAGTCCATTAATGCGTGGCAGTCTATAAATGGTCCATTTCATGGGATTGCAAGGCTTGTAGAAAAGCTTGATAGCAGGGGAATCTGAATTAGGCCCATCCCAGTGATCCTACATAGATTAATTTGGGTCTACGACCCATCGTGGGCCTTCACCATCAATCAGACTACCGGGTTTCTCTCCAATCGGTGGCTGTATTCCACAATCCTTTTGTGCCCAATCTTTGGAAATCTTTGTGGAAGATCCACATGGATAAGCGGCTGAAGCCCCACCTCTGAAAATTTGCATGGGATATCCTCTCTTCTAAGGTGCTAGGTCAATTTATAAAAAATAATAATAATGAAGAAAAATGCCATTAATTAGGGTTTTGTTAATAAATAAGAAAAATTAAGAGAAAATATATTATAGCCCCCCGAGTTATCATATAATTTGCAATTAAGCTTCAAAACTTTAAAAGTGGTATTGAGCTCCAACATACTATCACATTATGTCAAATTATCATATATAAATTAGTCTACACGAATATAAAGGTCATTCTACCCATTTATCGTCTGATTTAACCTCAAACTTAATGAGAAGCATGCCATTGCAAACTTATTAAACCTAAGTAACAACAAGGTCCATACCCGAGAGAAGACCCAACCGGATTTTAGGAAACATGATCCAAGCCCTCAAACCAAGCAGCCCTCTCTATATATGTCCGAACCAAGCAAGGGACTTGAGTCTTACACCTACCGAAAGAGGCCCAAAACCTAGGAGACTTGGAGCTATGTACCGCCCTATTAAGTAATTTTCGTAACTTAAACTATATTGGAATTTGGTATTATGGTGCAGGTTCTATTGCCAAGAGAAGATTGCTAGAGGGAGGAAGGTGTGCCTAACCTCGTCGAAACTAGACTCTCTAAGAAGGGCCCCTCCTATCGATACCGATGTGGAGTGTGCCAAACAAAAAGCTGATATGTTTGGTAAAAAAACTCTAAAAGTATTTGTTTGACTTTTTTACTCTTAAAAATTACAAAAATGTATTTTTTGCAGAAACTTAAAAATGAAGCTTTTGCCAAAAAGCTCTTTTCGACTTAAAAGCTTTATTTTTCAAACATGTTTTTAATCTAAATTGATGACGTTGAAGCTGTTGGTGGGGCAATTCGTTGTGATGAATAGTCATGATTGGGCATACTGCACCTCTTACAATTCTAAGTATTGTAAGGATCTCAATAACTTAGGGCATGCAATTAGACTTTTTGAAGTAACATATAATTTTAAGAATGACAAAAAACACCATCTGGTGCATCTTTTTATTGATTAATGAGATATATATATTAGTTTCAATATCTCACAAGTTTGGTAGAATACATCAAATTATAATTCACTACTATCTATTGAGATATCGTAATTGCTATCTCTTGAGATCTCGTAACCCTTGTCTTAATACAACGTAACAGCAAGTACGTTTCTTACTTGTTTAGTTTTTATTTTTAAGATTTTTTTAGTTAAAGTTTCCATTTTTAAGCTTTCTAAGTTAAAGTTTCAATTTTTAAGCTTCCTACGTAAAAGAGAGGGAGATTTTTCATTACATTTTGGCGTAAGCAATCTACTCAAGTGTCGCAGAATGATATTCATTACCAAACTGGTAGTAAGTGAATCCTATTTTATTTTTTCAGTAAAATTTGACAAACAATAAGATTTAATATTTTAGATGTACATATTATTATTTAAGAAATTAATTATATTTGCTGCTGTAGATTACTGTTGGTCAATTGTTGCAGCTCAAAACCTTGCAACACGCTATCTACTCCATCAACTTAGGGAATATAGAGGCGAAGGTCCAGTTCCAAGTTTAAAAGAGCTATCCTTCAAAGAGTTAATTGACTGATACTACCCAAAGAAAGAACATGTTTATAAATATTACTATAATCTTGCTTTTTGGCATATTCATAGATATGGTATTTTGGAAATGATGTGATATTCATTTACTGGGGAAAAAGGCAACTGCAGACCGAAGTATGCAACCGAGGTAATAAGAAATCAAATTTTTTTATTTTTGTTATTATTTTGTTTTGTCTTTGTTTTTTACGGTTTTTACTTAATCCATCCTGATTGGATTAAATAAAAACTAATCGGATATGAAGTCGCAAAAATCAAGTATCTTTCATTAAAACTAATTCAAACTAATCAATCAAATGCAAGCTAGACAAATGGAGTACACCAAATTGAGGTCTTAGATGGTTGTTGGTTGGCCAGAGGATTACCTATCTCTGGTACAATTCTTTGTGTCTTGGCTTCTAGATGCAGTTGGCTTTTAGTATGCTGTACAAAAGATAAAAGAAATGTTCTCCATCAACCCTTAAATTGAGATGTAACTACAAACTGCTGCAGGAGATGTTATCTTTAGTAAATTTTCTTGATTAAAATAAAAATAAAAACCTAAAAACATCACCTCCTGCTGGATTTGTTGGTTATGGAGATTATATCTTTATTAATATTATTAGGCGCTATGAGTTCAGCTTCTTGACTAGCCTGGCTTATTCTATCAGGTCAAATGTTTATGAGGCAACCTTAATTAGAAGGACTAAAGCATGCCACAAAAATTGAATGAATGAGATTAAGTTATTTTTCTTCAAAATTTGGTATTTTTTTTAGACAGCAACTTTTGTTTATCCTTTGTCAATTAGTTATAGTAATTTGTTTTTGTCCTTTTTGCTCCTTCTAGACAGGTGCTTCCTCTTGTATACTTTATGTGTACTTCAGGGTGCGTTTATGCTTTTAATGATATTTATCGATTACTTATTAAAAAAGAAAGTACCCTTTAATGTAAGTTAGTTGGTGACGGACTTTATTGGATATAGTGTCAATGATGAGAAGTTTTTTAATGGAAAATGAGTGGAGTTTAGGATGCTTTCTCCCCTAGCTGCAAGGAACAAGATCCTCTCCATTTCAACTCAAATGGAGAGTATCCATTTAGTGTAAAATGAAGAGTAGTATTGTCTTAACATTAAAGTTGAATGATTAAATTTACAATATTATCCCTCATTTTATACTAAATGGATATTATCCATTTCATTTGAAATGGAGAGGATCATATTTCTAGCTGCAAAGGCTAGAAACTTTTGAGCTAGCCCTGAAAAAATGGATGTAAGTTTTGTAGACCACTTTCCTTTAGACCTTCCTTTTTCTTGGAAGCTATCCTGCTGTACTTGGCTTGACGATGAGAACCTTTAACTTAATTTTGTATGAATTAGATATCAATCAAGTTGATAGAAATTTTTATGAAATCCCTCTTCCCCTAACAATAATGTGATTTTGTTAATGTGTGGACTAATGTTTCATTGACTTTGTGGATCTTTCTACTTTTGTTCTACCATAGAAAATTGGGTTCTTTGTGCTAAGCATTTTGTCTTGAGGCTTAGGCTGATGGATTTTGTTTTGTTACTGTGACTTTTAATGACATGCCTGTATAATGATAATTTCCTTTGTGGTAACTTTCCTGGATAATGATCTCTCTCTTTAGTGAACTATTTTGTGACTGGTGCAATGCAGGATCTCAAGGGCACCCTATCAGCCAAAGAAAGTTCAAGGAACTTGTTGGCCACACTCCATCACAGGTCCTTGCAGGATCTATGCTTGGCATTGTGGTAGCTTGTATCTGTTGTTAGGCTCCTTGGTTCCAACCTAACCTACTCTTGCACTCTGCAAGTTTTGTTTGTCAGATTGTGTTGTTGGCATTGTACCATGTTTGGAACCGCGGTGGCTAATTATTTGTGGCCTGCTGAGTTACTTGTGTTTAATTATCTTGTTGTAACTGCAGGACATTGAAATTCCAAAACTCAAATCAGAAGAAATAAGGTTTTTTTTTTTAATAGGAAAATGACATACTAAGATTTTCTTAAACCAAATTTTTGACTCTTGCTATGTCCGGGCACTTCATAAGTATAGGTTAGGTTTAAAGAATGCAGACTTGAAGTGTTTCTTTCATGACCATCCAAAGTTCGTAGATCATATTTATTGCCTAAAATAATTATTTTGTGCTCCAATCTATCTAATATAGTGGTTTGGTGCTATGTTCTATCAAATTCCTTTTCTGTAGAATATGTTCATACATACAGTTTGCCATATGAATTGATGAAATTTGTCTCTTGCTTTTAAACCACATATATGAAAAAGAAAAGCAAAAGAAAGAAACAAAGAAAGAAAGAGAGAACCGAGACTTGCTGTATTAAGACAATGGTTACGAGATCTCAATAGATAGCAGTTACAAGAACTCAACTGATAAGAGTTACAATTATGGAGGAATTACTATTATTGACCAAAGAGCACCAAAGGAAATTATCATTATTACAGGCATAATGATAAGAGTTACAATTGTAATTTTTTTTATTATTATTAAAAAAAAGGGCATTTGGGACATTTTGAACAAAAAACAAAAAACAAAAAACAAAAAATCTTTAACAAAATTGGATAATTGAAAGAAATTAAAAATTCGATACTCTTAATTGAAAGTTTTTCAACTTTGAGAGTATAATATCAAAGAGAAATGATAGAGACACAACTTTGGCCAAACTTTTCTCGTATGTGGTCATTTTAAAAAAAAAAAAATCTAAAGTAATGACATCCTATGTGGTCCTTTTTTTACTTGGTTTTTTTTTTAAAAAAAAAAATGATATTTTTCTTCAGAATATTAACAATTTTTATTTTTTTTTTTTAAAAAAAAACCCACATAGGATGTTTTATTGTTATTACTTCATTATTTTTTTATTCTTTTTTTTTTTTTTTTTGAAAAAAATGGCCACATAAGAAAAAAGTTGGGCAAAAGTTATATCTCTATCATTCCTCAATATCAAAACGAGTAAAAGTTAAAAGAGTTTTCTCAAGTTTCTCATAAAAAAAAAAATTAATAGTTATATAATTATTGTATAGTAATTTATTAAATATCATTTTCAAATTATAATATTAGAAAAATACAAAACAAACAAATTCTACATAAGAACCGGCTAACCTTTTGGCTCAATGTTATATTTTTTGATTGATTTACTTTATTTTATTATTACGTCCTCCAAATTAAGTGGAATATCTAAGTGGAATGATGCAGCACAGTACCACCACAATTCGTAGAAAACAAGGGAATTTAAAAACACAAAACACACATGAACAGTAGCAATGAAGAATGTTTTCTTGGAAATATAGGATTAACTAGTAGTAAAGAACAGATCACACACTCAACAGTCAACACAGACAGGTCAATGGAGTCTCGATCACCACTGATTAATGAAAATTGCATGTCATCTCACAAGTTTAGGAGAAAGGCTAATAATTTTAATTTTCATTGATTAATCCAAATTAAGAACTGGAATACATCAATTTTATAATTCAGTACCTGCTTATTGAAGATATCAACAAACATAGAAGATTACAAAGGAAATGACGAAAGATAAGTGGTGTAACAGTCTCCCTTTTGCTACCATCAGCTGAACGGATTGGAAGCGTTGGTGATGATCTAGGACTAGCTCCAATACTTTTAACAACAGTTGACACCCAAATGCATGCAAAACGTAAAACGATAATTAACAGAAACACTAATGCAGGTAGTAGTTAACACGAGCTGACTCCGTCAAGCAGTTCAAACATAGGGCTTAATAGCTGGGCTATAGCCATTCAATTTGTCATAATTCCTATTCCAAAGCATAACACCCTCGTATTTTGAAGAACCCTTAATATAAGGCAACACCTCACCAATTTGCAACACTCCTGCACAGTATCAATTAACACTATTAATATATCCCTTAGCCTTCTGTCATGAGTCACGACTCACGACACACCTTCAAGTCTAGGAACACACACCTCTAAATTCCCATAGATGGATTTTACTAAGCATCCAAGAGATTTGGGGAACTCTTATATGTCCCGTGGCCCACCCATGAATCACCGAAGTAACAACAAGGCCCATACCCAAGAGAATACCCAACCGAATTTAGGAAACATGACCCAAGCCCTCAAACCAAGCAGCCCTCTCTATGTCCGGACCCAGCAAGGGACTTGAGTCTTAAACCTACCGAAAGAAGCCCAGGAGGGCAAGAACCCAAGAGACTCGGAGCTACATACTGCCCTATTAAGTAATTTTTGTAACTTAACTATATTGAAATTTGGTATTATGGTGCAGGTGTTGTTGCCAAGAGAAGATTGCCAAAGGGAGGAAGGTGTGCCTAATCTCGTCGGAACCAGACCCTCTAAGAAGGGCCTCTTACCGATACTGATGTGGAGTGTGCTAAACAAAAAACTCACATGTTTGGTAAAAAACTGTAAAAATACTTGTTTGACTTTTTTACTCTTAAAAATGACAGAAACGTACTTTTGACAGAGGCTTAAAAATGAAGCTTTTACCAGCTCTATTTCTCAAACACAATTTCAAACATGTTCTTAATCTAAATTGATAACGTAGAAGCTGTTGGCCGGGCAATTCGTTGTGATGAACAGTCATGATTTGGCATATTATTGCATCTCTTACAATCCTAAGTATTGTAAAGGATCTCAATAACTTGGGGCATGCAATTAGACTTTTTGAAGTAAATGTAATGTTAAGAGTGACAAGGAACGCCAACTGGTGCATCTTTTTATTGATTAATGAGACATATATAAGTCTCAATATCTCACAAGTTTTGGTAGAATACATCAAATTACAATTCACTAGCTACCTGCTTATTGAAGATAACGACCGACAAACTTAAAAGATCACAAAGGAAATGATGAAAGATTACAAAGGCTGCAGGTAGTTGCTAACATACACGATCTGATCTGATCATGAGGAGTAGTTCAAACATAGGGCTTAATAAGTGCGCTAAAGTTACTCAATTTGTCATAATACCTATTCCAAACAGTAACACCCCCGTATTTTGGATTATCATGATCAATCACTTTCAACTCCTCCTCTACAAGATCCTGGGGCATCACGTAGCCACTATCAGCTGCTTCTTTGGCTGCAGGGAACCCCAAAAGTAATAAACTATTAAAATCTTTGATGTGGGTAACCCATTGTTGAATAGAAGCCTTAACATTGTCGAAATTGTACTTAAACTCGCACTGCTCGTGGTTGTAAAATTGGACCGAAACGTAGTCAAACAGGCTAGTGTTTATAGCATCTTTTAGATAAGGGTCTGGAAAAGGACACTGTGGAGCCGCTGTTAATAAGTAGGCCTTCTTCTTCTGCTGCTTGTAAAAACTTGACAGCTTCCTTGCCAGCTCGTCCCAGTACTTGCTCTTTTTTTCAATAGCGAAGTCAATGCCATCAAGGACCGCATCACCAAATGGACGGTCGCAGTAAGATTCGCCCCCAAGATAATGGTCCCACAAATAGGTTGCAAAACTACTGCATGCAACGTACACCAATATTAATATAAATATCAATGAAATTAAACATGAAACGACTATTATAATGAAACCGGCCAATGCTTGCCTCGCATCATCCGCGGAGGAAAGCTTGTAGCTACCACTTCCGTTGTGGCCTCCAATAGAAAGTAAGACTTTGATACCCTGTTTTTGGCAAGCTTTGATGTCGTCGCCTAAACCGGTGCACCCATTAGGGGAGGAGGGGGTTGGCCCCCCTCTAATTCCTAACAACAACAAAATTTTAAGGTAAAATAAAAAATAAAAAAATTAAGCCAACCGGCCTTTAGCAGCAAATTTTTTTGAATCATGACCCTCACCCAGATTAGTTTCTAGCTACGTACCTGCATCAGCGGTTGCATTACAATGGTTGGTTAGGTTGAACACAGCGGTGCCATTGCCAAATTTGGATAAGAAAGCTATGTTCACAATACTATAATTGCTACTAGTGCCGCAAGCATCAGCCAAGGTGCCCTCACTTGCATTAAGGCCCCAGTACACCGAGATTATGCCGGCGGCTTGTGAGCCATTGATCAGGACAATCATGAGTACAAGGTAGAACATGGCTAATGGGGGGGTGAGTAATTGCCGATGATCAGCCATTACTGATGTGCTAATTTGCTTACTTGGTGCTTTGCTTGAGAATCGGTGGTGAAGGAATATCTATTTATAGGGCATACAAGGAGAGAGAATCAGATTCTTTTTTTGTGTGTAGAGGATATTGCTATCTCAACCCTAAAATTTGACAAATGACCTAATAAATTAAGTCTAATAGCCTAACTTCATTTATATTTCTAGTGAAAGGACATGTTTAATTTCCTCAAATACTGCTTAATTACAGAATGGTCTATCCCAGAATCTCGTTAAGTACCCAAGAATAAAAATGAATATGCTAGTCAACTTAAAAGGAAATAAATACAATTTTTTTTTTAAAAAAAAAAAAATTCTCCTATTCACATGAGGTTTATCATAATAATTTACTCTCCATTTTAATTAAATTCATATATATATTAATTATCTATTTTTTCAAAGCCGCTACATTAATTTAGGTCTCTATTTTTAACTATCCGCTTTCATGACTGCAACATTAACATATGATACATCAACTAACATGATCAAGTACCCTAATAGGTATTGATTTGAATATATATGCCCATTAGACCAAATGCCATGCACAGATATAATTAATTATCTATTAATTATATATATTAATTATCTATTTTTTCAAAACCGCAACATTAATTTAGATCTTTATTTTTAACTATCTGCTTTCTTTCTTTTTTTTGATATGTCCGCACAAGAGGGGGTATTCGAACTAGTGACCACTGCTTCATTAATTAAGTGTGGTCCCAGCCGATTGAGTTACCTCTTGGAGACAAATATCCGCTTTCATGACTACAACATTAATGTATGATACATCAACTAACATGATCAAGTACCCTAGTGGGTATTGATTTGGATATATATGTCCATTAGACCAAATGCCATGCACAGATATTTTCTCCATGCGTTGAAACAAATTATATTGATCCGGTTAGAGAGAGAGAGAGAAAGGAAACAAATTAATTAAATATCGCTCCTATAGGCTGTAGCTCATCCTTGATCCGTATCATGAAGAACAAACTTGTATATAGCCTAAAAACGTGAAGCATTACTTTTGTGACTTTTTCTTTTTCTTTTTCTTTTTTTCAATGGCACGGCAGGTTTTTGGCCACTAGATTTGTATCCCAAACTGAATCACCAACTCATACGATGTGCGAAGTCATTTTAGGCGAATTTTTAACCCACATATATGATGGATAAGCAGCTAAGGACGACGCTTCCTTTCTTTATCACAATTCACAACCACGGTTTTTTTTTTTTTTTTTCTTTTTCCTTTTTTTTTTTATAAGTACTATATCATGGACCACGTTATTTTTTTGGAAGTATTATCAGGACCAATTTTTTTTTTTTTTTTCCTTAAGTAATCAAACATTTTGTTTGTAAAAGGGACGGTCCAGAGTTCTGGAGAAAGCTACACAAACAGCCAAACAGGGAAGAGTGGTCGATGGTTAGACATGTCTCAGCCTCTCCAATTTCTGTCTTTCAAAGAATGTATATATCATCTTTTAAAATAAATAGATAAAAATGGGGTAATTAAGGAAAAGCAAAAAAGTAAACTATAATGATTAAAACACTAGGAAGATTTTTTTTAATTTAATTTAATTTTATTCATGAACACTTTCTCTTTAACTACCGTAGTCTGTAGAGGATGGATGAAAAATAAAAATAAAAAGAGCTCCTCTCTGTCTCCTCCTCTGTGTTCTTGAAGGATCTGACAGAGAAGCCATGGTGGTTGTGAGGGTCTTCTTATACAATTGAAGATGTTCTCGATCTGTGCCCTATGGCATAGCTAGGCTAAGGGACGAAAATCAACGAAAGTATTTGAATTTCTTTTAAAGAAATGAATAAATGCAAAATTAGTTTTTATGTTTGTCCTAAAATATCACAAACCATACTCTCCTTTCATAAATTAAAAGCCGTAGTCAGTGGCTTAATTAAGTGGTGTAGAGAGCGGCTATTCTTCCGTCTCTCATCCATCTTCCATCAATCTCTTTCTCAAATTCATCATTAGATTTGCATGTATATTTTACATATGCAATAGTGAATTTGAAAAAAAATATATATATCAATGGAGTTTGTTGAATGATTTTTAAGAGCCTTTTCAACATTTAAGGAATAGATAAGATCGAACATAGGAATACTGTTGTTAGTGCTGTTTTCACTATCCAGCTGTCCTTAAGGAATGGTCAGATCCAAATTACATTGAAATAGTAGTTTGAAGAAATCAAATCAAGAAACATGTGCGAATATGGGTTGTCAACATCGCGTTGCTATCAAAATTTATGCAGCGGCCAAAAACCTCAATTCAACTTAATTAATGATCAGATCGCAGTGTGACCCATGGAGCATCAAATGGTTGACAAAATTGCATTGGCATGTACGTTCCACAGGAATGCATGTATGAAATTGATTGTCGGCATCGCGTTCCAAAAACCTTATCAACTCAATTTTTGAGAACTCGTGCATGAACCAAAGCCACATAGGCCTTTGTGGGTTCCACGGCGCCCCCAAAGGCCAAAGATATAAATCTTTGTTCCCCAAAAAAAAAAAAAAAAAAAAAAAAAAAAAAATCAAAGATATAATGCTGTATATATATGGTAAACTTTAATAATGCTGAAACTAATACATACATGTGGTAACCAAAAAAAAAAATTTCTTATTTAATACATTTGTATGGTAAACTTTAATATCCATATGATTGTCTATTTTGTTGTTTAATGTTTATAAACTTTGATTGTCGCTTATAGGGTCATGATTTAACTTGAAAATTTTAGGTTTGTGAATAAACTTTAAGTTTATGAATGGATTAATTTAACTGGCTGAGAGCTCCAATTTAAATTCAATACTTGATATTTTGTGTTTTTAAAATACTATAAAGTGCAGTTCTAGACACTTTTTTTTTTTGTTGGTATTTTTGATATAATGCCGACATGTTACATTTCTAATATATCAATTTGAACACATATTTATGAACTTTTATAAATATTTTTTTGTGATGCATAAATTGTGTGAATTACCAAATTTTTAGGGTGAAAAAAAATTTTAGGATACCAAAAAAACTTTTAACGGCACCTCCCATATGAATTGTCTGACTCCGCCACTGTGAGAGAGAATGGAGTTTAAGGCATTGGCAAAAAGAAAATAGGAAGCAAAGAAGTAGGGAAAAGATTGATAGAATTAGGAAGCGAACCCACAAAAAAGTAATAGGCCCCCCCACCAGATTCAAACACGACGATGGTTACAACAACGATTTTAGGATCAAACAAATATAATTGGGGTTTTGGCATCATTTAAAGTAGAGCTAATCTGCAAATTCTTTTCTATTTTTAGGTTTATTTTGATTTTTGTTTTTGTTTTTGTTTTTGTTTTTAATTTTTTTATTTGAAGGATGCATGAATATGTGTATTGGGTATGAGCATTTTCTAGAAACAAGTGCCGGGAAAACAAGAAACACGTGTCAGCAATTAAACTGATAAATAAATACACTATATTTGATCTTATCTATTTGAGAAATTGAATAGTCAAAAACCACATTAAAAATGTCTAAAAATCATAAGAAGAGCTTTTATTCATCCGGCATCCAACTCTAGAATTTGGAAGGTGCCTGCGGACTGGGAAATATGTAATTATTATCTTAATTTATCTCAAAAATTTAAGTTAATCCGCAAATTCTTTTCTATTTTTAGGTTTATTTTTATTTTTATTTATTTTTAAATTTTTTGATTGTAAGGATGCATGAATATGTGAATTGGGTATGAGCGTTTTCAAGAAACAAGTGCTGGGAAAACAAGAAACACGTGTCAGCAATTAAACTGATAAATAAATACACTATTTGATCTTATCTATTTGAGATATTGAATAGTCAAAAACCACATTAAAGATGTCTAAAAATCATAAGAACCAGAGTTTTTATTCATCAAGATCTGACTCTAGAATTTGGAAGGTGCCTGGCCACTGGGAAATATGTAATTCTTACCCTCATTTATCTCAAAAATTTTAAGTTAGTTGATATGAATATGTAATTTAATTACTTAATTATTATTTTAATAAAAACATGTGCCATCGAAAAATATGGCCTATTGTCAACATTGATTGAATGGTTGCCAAAAATTCAGCAAGGGCATCCAAAATTTCATTGGGGGGCCGGCCAAGATGCATGATAGATCAGAGGGTGCGCTAAAAAAAACATGTTACGTTCCCCGGGAAAGTAGGAATTGTCGATCGCGTTCCTGTCAACATTTTGGTCAAAAATCTTATCAACTCAATTATTTGAGAACTCGTACGTGCATGAAACCAACGGACGTCGTCTATCCAGGAGCGTCACTTCTTTATAGGCTAGGGCTTCCGGCTTCTCATGCAGCTGCGTGCAGCCTGCAGGCAATGGCTATGTGCAGTGCCTACACAAGTTTTGCCTTTTACTAAGCATGGAACTAGGAAGACGATCACCGGACTGCTTACAGTTCCAAAATCAAAATTAAGCACTAGAGTAGTGTTTGAATCTCCAACTCTCTCTCTATATATATAATTATCAAGTTCCCATAATATGATAAATGAAAACCAGATCTCTTTTATTTATGTTTTTGAGAAATTTGCGGCTGTTAATGAGTTTATGTAATTTGTCTTTTCTCCGTAACATAGTAGCCCCAAGCGGAAAAGAAGAAAGAAAGTCCAATCTATAATTATCGTGCATGCATGAGACATGGTTCTAGTCTTCTACAACGAGTATGCTACCTCACCAGGCAAGTTCTGCTATGCATAGAGACCTTTCTATTAAACCAAAAACAAAAAAAAAAATCCTTCATTTAACCTTATGAAATATGAACTTTCTTTTAAAAATAATTAATTATTATAATTTTATAAAGTTTAGAAGAGTATAAAAACTATTTCACCTATTTGTCATTTGATTTTAACCCCAAACCCTAATGAGAGTGGTAATATTGTAAACTTTTCAAAATTTGATACACTAAATTGTAAGTTTTTAAACTTTATGGTAATTATTGCAAAAGTGACAGAAGTTCAAAGAAATTAAGTGAAATTTCCCTCTTTTTTTTCTTGTCTGATCTCCATTAGTTCCTTGAATCAATAGCCTAAAAGTTGTATCAACCTTTTCAACGTACCTAGCTGAATCATTTTACCCAAATATGCTTTATGGTCATCATTGCGTATAATTGTATTTGTGGGTAAAAAATTAGGAAATAAGATCATTTTGATTTTAAATTATTTTATGGTCAAAGTTTTATTTTACAGATTTAATGATATATATAATATCATGCGGTGAATACGTTGTTACATCCCGTTACATATCAAAATAAGATATTGAATCAGTGAGGATTATTGTTCTCATAATTCAAGGCATTTTTGACAGGAACACGATGTTGACAATTCAATATTTTCCCGTGGAACATATTTTGTGATTTTTTTAAACTATCGTCTTCCTTGGGATTTGACCCTTCCGATGTTGATGCTAAAATGGATTTAAAAAACAAAAACAAAAAACGGACATGTTATGTTCTAATACCCGAAAAGCCTAAGGGCTTGTTGGCAATCTCTCTTTATTCTTTTTTATTTTTAAAATATAAATGTAAAATCAATTTTTGTGGATGACTTAAATTACAAATCATTTCCTGCCATATAAAAAATAAGTTAGAGGTCATTGGAGTAGTTATAGGTCAAAATAACAATTTAACTCCTATAGTCAAATTCCATCGAAATACTTGAAAGTTTTTGTTAATGTATCATGTTAGCACCAAAAAAATGACGAGCTAGCCACCACCCCCCTTTCTTTTTGGGTAAAAAAAAAAGAAGTTGATTTTTAAATTTTGTATATTTATATTTTTTTTTATTAAGAATAATACATGTCATCATTTTATAGGTGCTAACATAGCGCACTAATAGAATCCATCAAGTGTTTTTTAAGCACTTAATTACATCTCGCTTACTAGCTAGTTTGTTTAGAATGTTGTTTTGAAGAGCCAAAATGCTAGATTGCCTATTTTTAGCTTTATATTGGGTTTGTAAGTTTGGTGAAAATTTTGAAAAGAGTGAACAACTCCACATATATATTTGGTGAATACTATTCACTCACCTAATTTGAAAATGAATCCCTAATTTGAGCCCAACATTAAAAAATTCTCTCTCCTCCCAATATAATTTTTTTAATTTTTTTAAAAAATTAATTATATGACACATGTCAATTTTTTATTGTTGCTGACGTGACATTCTATTAAATTTTGGACAGAATTTAAACGAAAGTTTATATCTTTGTCTTTATGAAAGCTACAGTTACCTCTTGTGATAAAAATGAAAACCTAAGGAAAAAATAAAAAGTTTAAACCCTAGGGAAAATAAGGTATTTAACCCTTAAAAAAAAAGAGACTAAAATAAGAAAATGTGATTTAATTAAATTTAAAAAACAAATTTAAAGAACGTGAGAAAAAACATGCTGCAAAGAAAACAAATAGGACCAAATTAAAGAAGTTAATGAATATGAATGCTAATCAGTTAGCCAAGGAGGAAAATATAAATTTCCCCAAATAATTAGAAGCATGCATGATAATTAATTAATTATTGATTGGACTTTCTTTTTTCTTTTCCGCTTATATATATATAGAGAGAGAGAAAGAGAGAGAACAGAAATATGATCATAAACTCATTCACAACTGCAAATTTCTTAAAAACATAATTAAAACAGAGCAAGGCACCGCACATAGCCATTGTCAGCAGTTGCGCGTAAGGGTGTAAATGAGCCAAGCTTGAACGAGCTTTCCTTGTTTGGGCTCGGCTTATTTAAATTTTACTCGAGAGGAGCTTAAGGACGAGCCAAAAATTCGAGTTCGAGCTCATAATAAGTTGAGCCAAGCCGAGTCAATTCGTGAGCTAGCTCTTATATTTAATTTATTTATTATAAATTTAAACGTTAAGTACTCTTAAACGGCTCAAAAAGGCAGCTTGCATATGAGCATTTGCTTAGTCTAGCTAGCCAAGTATGAAGTATTTGTCAATACAACAAGACATTTGGTTTCAAAAAGAGATAATATGCATCATTTTATAAAATGATGCATATTAGAAGAAAAAAAATATCAAATTTTAATATTAATATGAGCAATTATGTGAACAACTACCAATTCGAGCCTTATACGAGCTGCTCTCGAGCCTTATACAAGCTGCTCACGAGCTTAGCCGAGTCGAGCCGAGCTTGCTTCATTTAATATTCGAGTTAGGATTCGTGTTCAGAAAACACTTCATTTAATATTCGAGTCAAGCTCGAGCCGAGCTTATGCAAGCCGAGCCCGAGCTTGCTCGCGAGACGCTTCGCTCACTTAAAACCCCTAGCTGCGCGCATGAGAAGCCAAAAGACCAAGTCCATTGGTTCCAATGGCAGAGCCAGACAATTCATATTGGGGGTGCCGTTAAAATATTTTTGGTGTCCTAAAATTTTTTTTCACCCTAAAAATTTTGTAATTCATACAATATATGCATAACAAAAAAATATTTATAAAAGTTCATAAATATGTGCTCATATTGATATATTAGAAATGTAACATGTCGGCATTATATCAAAAATACAAAAAAAAAAAAAAAAAAGTGTCTAGAACTGCACTTTACAATGTTTTAAAAACATAAAATCATCAAGTATCGAATCTAAATTGAAGTTCTCATCAAGTTAAATTAATCCATTCATAAACTTAAAATTTATTCACAAACCTAAAATTTTCAAGTTAAATCATGACCCCATAAGCGACAATCAAAGTTTATAAACATTAAACAACAAAATAAACAATCATATGGATTTTAAAGTTTATCATACATATGTATTAAATAAGAATTTTTTTTTGTTACCACACGTATGTATTAGTTTCATCATTATTAAAGTTTACCATATCTATACATCATTATATCTTTGAAATTTTTTTTTTTTTTGGGAAAAAAGATATATATCTTTGGCCTTTGGCCCCCAAAGACCTATGTGGCTCTGCCACTGCTCTCTCATGTACATCTTGCTAGGACACTTCACCCATTGATGGCCACAACCACCGTCAAATAGAGTGCTCGTTAATTTGCAAAATCACAGTGCAAAACACACTCTAAATAAATCCATTCATAATTGTAAGCAAGTAATACTTACAAAAACAAAAAGTGGTCCCAAATTCCAATAATACTTTAAAAAAAAAAAAAAAAAAGTGCTCATGGTAACAATAACAAAAAAACCTCATCCGGTCTCCTGATAATACTTCAAAAAAAAAAGGACACGCGTGGTCGATCCATATATGATATATAATGCTTATAAAAATAAAATGGTCCTGATAAATTGATAATACTTTAAAAATAAAATAAAATAAAATAAAAATTGTGGTGGTGATAAAGAAAGGAAGTCCTTTTTTGGCTCTCCATCGTGTGCGTGGGGTCTTGCTCAAGAATCATCTTATCATCTTAATTTGCAGCATGTTTCCCTCATGTTCTTTAAATTTATTTTCTATTTTAATTAAATCATATTTTCTTTTTTTAGTTATCTCTTCTTTTTTTTTTAAAAAAAAAAAAAAAGCATTTATATATATTGGACTCAACAAATTAGGGATTCAATTTTCACTATTCCGTTTAAATATATATTTTTAATTATTCTTTATTTTTATTTTTACTTTCTCCATATTACATATATTTATAAAAAAAATTTAAAAAAAAGGGAGTGGAAAACAAATATAAAGCTATAAAGAGTCAATTTATCATTTTAGCTCAATTTTTGAAATATCTTTTCAACTAAGAAGCCGAATGTAAGTGCTCTGGATTATATTATATTATATTAGCATATAACGTGCTAATATAATATATAATCGTAGACAATATCCAGACAAAAGCACATGTATACCCCCCATTCAAGATTTTAGAGATCGAGCCAATATCTTTTATCTATCTACTAAGGAATATTTATTGTTCTGCTTAAACAAGTTGTTATTGGGTTTCAAAAGCCCATACTTTATCCACTTGAGCAATCCCCCTTTTACATTTACTATTGAGAATTGCAAAAATTTACCTACTTTATTCACATTCTATCAAATGAATTCCTTTTCAATTTATGTGTAGTCCAAACAAATGAATTCAACTGCTTAGTAATTCTATGAATTTTATTGATAAGAAGATGCAAGGGTTGCCTTCATTTGCCAACATGGAGTGTGTGTTGTGTTTAACATTGTATTACTTTACGAACTTTATATATATGCTGCTTAGGGATATTATAATATCCTCGAGACGGATATTCTCAATTTCAAATGAAATGAATGGCAACCACCAAACGAACGAGCATGAGTGTCACGTCCTTTGCACCATTATTTATTTCATTTTCTTTTCTTTTCTTTTTTTTGGTGTTTTTTTTAGATCCGTGTTAAAAACGTGAAGACATACTTTTGTGACTTCATCTATCTTTTTCCTTTTCTTTTCTTTTATTTCAATGGCACGGCAGGTTTTTGGCCACTAGATTTGTTTCTGGAACAAAATCGTCAACTCATACAATGTGTTGAGTCGTTTTAGGCGAATTTACAATGACATTACATATGAATCAATTGACACATAAGACATGGTATCACATGGTGGGATCAGGTCACGAGTAATGTTAGAAATTATTATTATTATTTAAATTAATGAGATTTTTAAAATTAATATTAATAATGATTTATAAAAAAATTGGCCTCTAACCTTACTCGTTGAGTCGCGGGCTAAGAAAGAACCAAAAAATATAATAATAATAATAATAATAATAATATAAATCCTAAATCCTCTTCTAGCTACTTGCCTGAGCATAGCCCCACTGAGCAATAAATTGTCCTTTTTTGTCATGCTACGTCAAATCACAATTTCTAGATGAGAAATGTTTAATTAGTTCTATATTTTTCTCATCTTTTATCCTAGCATTGAATTTTGTCCATACATATTCAATAATGAATTTTAAAATTTTTAAAAAAAATTAAAAAAATAATTGACAAAATAGTGTCAGAAAATGATACTAATTATAGGATCGACAGACAGACCCACATGATGGACAACAAAGAACGACTTCCTTTCTTTATCACAATTCACTACCACGGTTTCCACCTTTTTTTTTCTTCTTTTTTTTTTTAAATATTTTATTTTAAGTATTATATCATGGACGCATTAATTTTTTGGAAGTATTATCAGGACCATTTTTTTTTTTCAAGTAATTAGACCAGTTTTGTTTGTAAAACTGGTCTAATTACTTGTTTGTAATTAGACCAGTAATTAGACCAGTTTTGTTTGTAATTAGACCAGTAATTAGACCAGTTTTTCAAGTATTATATCATGAACGCTAATTTCTCATAAAATCACTTTTTTTTTAAAAGAAGAGAAATTCAAACTAATGACATTCATTCATTATGCTTAATCCTAACCAATTGAGCTACCTCTTAAAAATCATAAAATCACAATTTACCGATATATTAGTTATATATTTGCATCCGTACATGAAAGAATCCATTCATTCCCCCCACACAAACAGAACAAGGAAGAGCACTCGATGGTTAGAAATGTCTCCGCCTCTCCAATTTTTGTCTTTCAAAGAATGTATCATCTTTTTTTTAAAAAAAAAAAGGGAGCAAACTATAATACATTTACCCACTAAAAAGCCTCAATGGCCAGAAGGATGCAGTTTTGCATACAAAACGCTCATACCCAATACACATATTCATGCATCCTTCCAATCAAAAAATTAAAATTAAAATTAAAAAAAAAAAAAAATTGAAAAGAATTTGTGAATAAACTCTACTTAAAATGATGCCAAAACCCCAATGATATTAACTTGATCCTGAAATCGTTTATGTAACCATCGTCGTGTTTGAATCTGGTGGGGGCTTCACATACTTCCCTATTACTTTTTGGTGGGTTCGCTTCCTAATTCTACCAATCTTTTCCCTACTCCTTTGCTTCCTATTTTCTTTTTGCCGATGCCTTAAACTCCGCTCTCGCTCATATACACCTTGCCAGAAGACCTCACCCGTTGATGGCCACAACCACCGTCGAGTAGAGTGCTCGGTATCTGCCTCCTCCGCAAAATCTTCATCCATGCTCTTAAGTGTGGTGTATGAGAACCATCTTATCCACATGTGACCTTTCCGGCTCTTCAATCTGTGGAATTCCTGCATTGCACCTGTCTCCGGGTTCACATACACCATCCGCCTTGCACTGTGGTATGCCCAAACATTTACGAGTAGCTCGAGAAGCCGCGAATAGCAGTGCTTATCCTGCAAATATAGATACACTCATTCAATTACACCATAAAATTGACCAATAGCAAGCCATATAATTTGGAAAACTAAAATTTAAGAATGCTCATCCAGACAGTTTTTTATTCTAAAGAAATAGAATTATTTTATTTATTTATTTTTCCTTTTAGCTTTAGGGCAAGTCGAGCAGGGAAGTCCGCTATACTTACACAACCATATGCATGCATAATGGTGTCTTTCATACCATTTAACAGGAGATTTTATCCATGTTCTTCCCAAGAAAATTATTTCCCTTTCTCAAAAACTAATATTTTGAGTGTAATGCTAAACACTCTTACTTCTCTACACCTATTTACACTCCCTTAAATGGCTTTTAAAACCACCATTGAATTTTGGATTGATCTTTATTAGATTTAATAATGATTTTGAAAACCACCTAAGGAAGTGTGAAAATGGGTGTGAGGAAGTGGAAGTGTGTGTAACATTACTCATTACTCATATTTTGAATCTCTAACAGAGGTGACTTGGAATAAGGACACTTCATAACTCAATAACTTAGCTGTTATAAACTAAATTATACAAGACAAATTTTGTGCATCCAAATTCTATATAAACTGATAGGATCATTCCATTTACACATTGTTCCTAACTTCCCCATGAGAATTTGAACAAAAATGCACTCAATAACTGAATGAACTCCTATTAATCAAGTAGTTGACTGAACTCAAACTTAAATTTGGTTACATCTGGCCATTTTTCCACGGCCACGAGGTTCCTTCATATTACCTCTGTTGAAATGATGAGCCCATTTTTGAGTGAGTGTAACGAATCAAACTTAAAAGCAGTTGTTTTGTGTGTGTGTGTGTAATGAATCAAACTTAAAAGCAGTTTGAAATAAAATTTCTTCACAAAGACAAACACAACAAATTGATCAAGTAAGCAAGTTACTTTGGACAAACTCAGATAACACCGTCCACTTGAATGGTGCTCGTCATACATAAGCCCATCCAATGCATCCACAAACATTCTGCACATGGGATCATATCAACAGGTTAAAAAGTGAATGAACTCTGAGTAGATTTCTTTCTCAATACATGAAATAAGCCTAAAGTGCTAGAGAAACTAAGTTGTTCAATCTCTCCTACCTAGAAAACATGGTGAACTCTAGGAAGGACCTAGTTGGCAAAGCCCAGCTCTGCATCACAGACCAAGTGCCGCCATCTACAGGCATGGAAGGTAATGAATCCAAATTATACCTAACACCGTACATCCTCTTAAGAGCCTCAGAAAATGCGAACCTTCAATTATCAGCAATATGGAGAAAATCAGGTTTATGATTTAAACAAGAGAGAGAGAGAGAGAGAGAGAGGGGGGGAGGATTTGTACACCATTATTTTATACCACAAATCATTTCCAAAAAAAATTTTACTGGTCTTACTTGCAATTTCCAGCATTTATAGCATCACAGAATGACCAAAAATCCAGCTGCAAAGGATTTCGTGGATCCAAATCCAAGCGCACCCAAAAGTAGAGTGCATCCCCATGCCTCCGTGCTTGGATAGAATCTAATAATGCATTTTCAGCGATTCTAGACAAAGACGCCTGTTTAAGCACCCACATTAGATATATAGAGCAAGATCTAAAGGCTCCCAAAAAAAAAAAACCAAAAGGTTGAAGGTTCAATACACTTTTTTTAATCAATATGGAATTTTAAGATGAATATAAATCACATGATACAAGCGAGTTTTATTGACATCAAGTGATCCACGTCACTATCTTTGCAAGGCCTATAGGTTCAGTGGTTGCAAGGCCTATTCTACAGGCCAAGTGCCATCTTGTGACATGCCGCATAACATCATCAGATGATGCTGTTTTAACTTCCAAAAAGATCAATAAGAGTTGAACAAATCAAACAAAAGGACACATGGGCAGTAGTTGGCATTTGAAATGGCTCGTGGAAGAGGTCCACACTTCTTTCTTGTGTTGAGGTAAATACAAATGGTCTGATTCGACATTTCTTGTAATTCGATTTAGTACATCCCATATTTTGTATATCAGAAGGAAAAATCTGTCAGGTTAATTAGTTGGTATTTAAATTTTTTGAAATCATCTCGCTTGAAGAGAGGAAATAGAATTTTTTTTTTACAAAGGTACTTTAAAGCAGATCAGAGGAACAAAACCTTGGATACCACATACCTTCCTTGCTGTTGCTCTCCAAGACTGAAAACCTATCCAAGCATTCTTATGTATGCGGTCAATCCGATTTGCAATTGCAAAAAAGGCTCCATATTCACCAAGTATATCTCGGTAGTAAGGGCTACTAAGAAGCGGAAGCCGAGAAGGTGCATCAACATCTTCCACTCCAGGTCTCCGGCCTTTACTGGACTGCAAGTACCCAGTCCATGTATCCACATGAGATTGAAGGCAATATAGCTCATCTCATCCAAATTCCAACTTAAGAGAAACAAGTACAATAACTATTAGATAAGTATCAAGGCACGCTCAAGTATAGCAGGGTGCCAAGGAACACAACACACACTAAAGAACCAGAATACCAAAACAAGCGACCACAGCCACAAGGAACCCATGTTGAAAGAAAATGTGCATACTACAAACGGTTGCATAGAAAGAACTGCAGAAGCATATATAAGATGAAGAGCAGCCTGTAGACCAACCAATCTCCATGATAAAGGCATAACATACTGAACTGCTGTCCTCTTTATAACTCACAGCGTAACAATCAACAGAAACTCAAACGAAGATTAGTTAATTTTAATTACTAACAATTCATTATTTCTTCTTCTTCTTTTTTTTTTTTAAGTAAAGAGAAATTTTATAAAAAGCATAAGGTACCCTTAAGTACACAGGCAATATACAACGGGAAGCACCCAACTAAAGCAAGCACAATAATAATTCATTATTTCTATCAACCTTTTGGTACAAAGAAATTTTAAAACACACACAAACCCTCCACAAACTACCATCACATTGTCAATGTCCCCCCCCTAAGGACAAAAATATCCTTCATAAAATTAAAAAACTCTCAAATTATCTTTTTTAAAAACTAAAAACTAGAAATTAAATTAAAAATAAAAACCAATTTATAAGGATAGTTTAAAATAAAATAAAATAAACTAATATTTTATTTCTTATAAAAAAATACAGAAATTAAAATAATAATAATAATAGTAAAGACAATCCAATTTATAAGGATTTTTTTTATATAAAAAAAATAAAAAAATAAAAACAGGAAAATCCAATTTATAAGGATAGTTTTTATAATTTTTTTATATTTTTTCCAAATTTTTTAAAATTTAAATTTTTTATTTTTACTTTAAAAGTATATATATTAAAAAAAAAAAAAAACCAATTTTTTAAGAATATTTAAAAAATTAAATTAAAATTTTCCTTTTTTTTTTTTTTTTTTTTTTTCAGTTTATGCTTCTTTCTTTTTTCTTTTTTCTAATTTATAAGGGGGAGATTGACACAACTAGTGGTATGGAGTGAATATTGACAATGAAGTGATTTTTTGAAGTGGGTATGAATACTTGTCAAAAAAAAGTATCCATCATTTTAAAATGGTCACCAGTAATTAAAACCACACTGAACTCTGAATGTTATTTTGCTAAACAAGGTATTAGGAAAAAAAAAGTAGTGCCTCATTGTGTACAGGAATGAATATACAATTTTTTTTCTAGCAAACCATTTCTAAGATTGACACTCTTTCCGGAAAAAAAAAAAAAAGTAATGTAATTGCATTTTTATATAGAGGTATGATCTACAACTTGGTCTGCCTTTACGAAAACAGAGGTGAAGAATGAGTTTGGTGGTAACTCACCAGCCCAATCCCACGATAAAGAGAAGAGATGTGAAGGAAAGGCCAGGTACCCTCCCCGAAGTAAGGTTCATAAATGCACAACGGTTGACCTGTCCTTTCAAGCTCCCCATCATCCCTTTCATGCAAATCGTGTTTAGATCTATCAGCCTTCTTGGCATTTCGATACACTTCCTCCCAGGTTCCATGAGACTGATCAGTTCTATCCTTTAACTGCATCAAATTCCAAATTAAGTTAGTTTTTACCCAAAGAACATATGTTTAAACAGTCAAGGTCATCAGAAGATTCAATCCATATCTTCTTACACATAAATATTTACCTCATCTTCCTCTCTTTTTCTTCTGGTATTAGCCATCTCAAAGTTTTTCTCTTCCTCCCAAATGCTGTATAAAAACGATTCATCAGCAGCATTTATAGCCCCAGATCTATCTCTTTGAGTATAGTTCCGTTGCTGCTCAAGCTTTTCTAAAAATGTGTAACTTCTCAAAGTGCTGTTCATATATGTCGAATCTGATACTCCTTCAAATAAATGCCATTGCCAATTTTCTTTAAACTTGGGAGGGATTTCTGCAACAGCCTTAGGAGGCGCAACATCTGATGGGAGATTCAGAACATTTACAAGGAGCGAAGCATATCCCTCAACAGTTTCCAAAACCATCAGGTTTTTCGCCGTACTTCTTCCTATTGAGGCAATATTGCGAGCTAGTGGTGATAATTTTCCTTTTGAGAACACTTGCCTTAAGAATTGTGTCAGAACCCTAGTATTGTCCTTAGGGAAAAGATAGCCATTCACCCTGTCATCAACCTAGTAGTTATTGCCAGTGCAGTTAGTAGTTTGAATAGAAAAACATATGCAACATACTGATAATTCAAAATAAGAAAACAATAAGATTGGGAAGATGTCTGAGATGCCTTATAAGCAGTCACTCTAGTCTCTAGCACAGGCAACAGATAGGAAATCGTTACCTACATTTTAGTTAGTTCCTTCCCACATATGAGATTCCTTATGTAAAAAATTCAAAATGTTGCTAAATAGGCTCCGCCACATGATACTAAGATAAACAACTTAAGGTGAACTTTAATACTAAAAAAAACTTTTAAGATCTAAGAGGACCTTTCTTAAGGGTCTCCAAGCCAACTAGTTATAAGGAGCCTTAAGGTAGAAAATTAATTTTCATCAAAAAATATGGACATGGAAACACTTCTTTTAGTACTTGTCACACAATTTAGGGGATAAAATTTCATAAGACTCTAAGGCTAGCCAGGGGGAAATAAAAGAATACATGTCCATGAAGTTGCAGACCTCAAATGAGGATGTTGATAGATGAGTGGCAAGGAGAAAAATAAAATAAAATGAAATAAGACATGAATGCATGAGGAGCTACAACACCAGTAAAGACGATATTCTGCTTTAAGTCAAAGGCATAACAATGAATAAGAGCAGGGTTCAAGTCAGGTAGAACATGGAATCATTTTTTAAGTCAGGTAGATTTCCATGCCTGGGGATAGGACTGCGCTGAGTTGAATGAAGATAATGAATGCATTTTCCCTTCCATGAAACTTCTCTTGTTGTATTACACTATGTTACTTTGACACGTGTTTGTGTTGGTCAGAATTGGTGTGTGAAGAGAAGAGAACAGCATTTAGAAGGGCATACATATTTCCTTATCATGGAGAGATTTGGGGCAATGATGGGTTTCCCGAAGCACATGGCTTTCATCAAACTCTGTGGAAAAGATTGCTCTTCAAGGAAGGATCCATATATCACAAGATCAGCCATGCTTAAGACATTGTCTGCATCCACATCAAGAGCTTTATGCTTCACAACACCGCTTGGATATTTCAATTCAAGAGCAATTGCCTAGGGACAAACAGATAACTATTAAGAAGCTTAAACTAATATATCAATAAATAGATAGAACCAAACTTCTGCAGATATGTACCTCCACAACCACACCATAGCTACTTGTTGAATCCCCACTTAAAATGATGATTTTGAATTGAGAATTGGAATTATTATCTGATGGGAAGTCTGAAAGGGCTGGTAATAAAGCCTGTAAAACAATGGCATGCTCCAGCCACAAACCCCTGTACAAAAATTGGCTTCCCACAATTGCTATAATAGCATCTTCAGGCTTGTAACCCATCTGGACATGCATATTATCTTTGTGCAAGGCAATTACGGTGTCTGCTTCCAATGCTTCAGCAGGAGAACCCGGAATAACAAAAAAGTTTCCGACATCAAATGTGGAGTAAATCATCTGTTGAAAGAACAGAAAGAAATCAGACCACTATAAATAAGTGCCAGCTTCAGCACCTAGTTTAAAGCTTGATTAATTAGATAATAGCAATTTATCCTCCTCTCATACTATTGTAACTAGAATGTTCTCACAATATAACATTTATTTTATCAGATTATGGTTTCCCATCTGCACATTACTTATATCTCCTGAATCAGATATACCCTTTCCTAATTGATAAAGAATGTAATATATAGGCAATTCAAAAACGAAGAATGTGCAGATGTTACACAGGAGATTTTTAACTGTATACAGTGAAGCGCCCTTTCCATGTGTACCAAATGTGATAAATCATCACATAGGATGTTGAAAAGTGTCTAAAAGAAAAGAACAGTCCATTAAATATTACCGGCAGGACATAGTTTGGGAAGACAACAACGGTAGAACGGTTGAAAACTCTTTTCCAATCATTTAAAAGGTCAATCTGACCACTTGAAATATATTGTCTTGAACGAGTAGCAAGCAATCTTTCATGGATGGTCCATATAAGAGGTAACGACTTGAAAGGTTCCTGCTCAAAACTGTAACAAGTAAAATCATTCAATTTAACTGGATAAGGACAATGCTGATGACTGGAATCCCTAAGCATAATTCGCAACATATTCAGGAAAAAAAAAAAAAAAACTATATAATTTTTTTGATAATTAAAGAGACATGTTAAGTTACCACTTATTCAAAAGATTGAACTGATAGAAAATGGCAAATTTAATTATTTAATTAATACTTTAACACTTCCTCTCACGTGTGGACAACTCTCCCTCAACAAGTGAGACATACCAAGTGAAATATCTTACTGAAATGAAGAGTACACTATAAAGTCAAGGTTCAACATTTATTCCGATACCATGTTAAATCACCATTTGTCCCAAAAATTTAAGCCAATAGGAAAAGCGACTTTTAATCATTTAGTATGATTACAACTCTTTCTCTATATAAACTAAACAAGGACGGCTTAGCCTCCATGTTATGCTGTATCTTCATCAGTTTTTAATAAGAAATATCTTGGAGTGAGTTTTCTTCAATTTCCCCTACAAATTCTGATTTTTCTTGGTTTGAGGAAGAGTTGTAAATCTTGTGTTTGTTAATCTTGCGATCCAAACACGCCATACTGCATTAGTTGGTATCAAAGCCTAAGGTTTCTTTCTTGTCATGGCGCGAAGAGGACGTGGATGAGGAAACAAATTTGCAAGTAATGGTGAAGTGCATGCGCGCGAAGAGGCAACACATGAGGAGTAACTAACGGCACATTTGCAACAGTTGGAGAAGCGATTTTATCAGTTTGAGCGATTTGGAGACCAAATTGAGCCTAAATTTGGCACTAATTGAACAATTTGCCGCCATGAGTGGTCCTAACGGTTGTCGCCATCAACTAAATCCGCATTTCAAATAAGAGGATGACAAATTTATCATTGAAGAGGTGCAATTTCAACAGAAGCAGGTAAGGCTTGATGCGCAGAATTAGCTGCTTGCCACCTTGACTGTTATTAGCAAGCCTCAAATCCATCTCAAGTGGAGAAAGATGAATTTGTCCAGGGAAATTTTTCAGTAGATTTGGACTCATTTTACTGATCTACAACATCTATCCTAACAAAGAGGAACTACTGGAGGCGGTACGTTCTTCAGTTGATACCATAAAAATTTTGGAAGAGAATGATAAAAGTCCAAAGAGTGACGTATCTCAGTTGGATCTTGAGAAAATTAATTTTGTTGATTTTCTTGGGGTTGAATGTTTTCTATTAAGTTTTCCTAGTCAAAATTTTAATGTCGGTTTCGTCATGTTGCAGGAAAATTTGATTCTTTGGAGGCAAGAAATAATTGATACTATTTGGAAAAATTTTAAGGAGAGTGAGGTTGAGAAAAATAAATAAGCAACGTGTGAAGATTTGAGTTTTCTCAAGTTGGAATGAAGGATTTTAGAATTGCTAATCATAATTATGTTGTGATTTGTTGCAAGTTGTTTCTCTTCTGGTATCAAGTTATTTTGTTTGAGGAGAACAAGATGGAAGGGATTAATTGGGCATCCGAAAGATCGAGGAAGGCTTCTCTCCATCCAAGGAAGGATCATGCCGGCCAGTTTACGGGCAAACCAGTCATACCAAATCAGTCATATCTTGAGATTCCAAGATCGGATGAAGACAATCTTGGTGGTGTTGGGAAGCTTATTCAAAGGCTACAAATTCATATTTCATGAAGATTTCCAAATTCCAACATTTACTAGGTCAAAATGGGCCATCAATAGAAATACGAAGAAAAAAAATTAGGAAGCTTGGTAGACCCTTGGTAGATGCTCGATTGATCGAGGATGCCACATCAGGTCTCCATACAAAAAACCTGAGACACTCAGTAGATGACTCGGTCACGATCAACCGAGGATGGTTTTTAGGGTTTTAAGGGCTTCATCACAAGTCTCACTCAAATGAGATCGCGACTGGTCATTTTTTATTTCATTTCTAGTAGGGTTACGGCTCTTTCTCTATCTAAACTAAACAAGGACAGCTTGTAACCCATGTTATATTGTATTTTCATCCGTTTTCAATAGGAAACACTCTTGGGGTGAGTTTTCTTCAGCTTCCATACAAATAATTGATTTTTCTTGGTTTGTGGAAGAGCTGTGAATCTTGTGTTTGTTAATCTTCATATGCTCTCTAATCCTTCCTGCCAGCATCTTGAACAATCTTTTTCCAAAAATAAGGCTCTTAAATGAAAGCTACCTCATGGCTCATGTCTCCTGTCATCATGCACATTGTGCTGACAAACAAGAGACATTAAGCCACATGATCTAAGGTCAATCCTGGCCTATGTTATAGCCTCTGGTCCTTCGTGTATCTTTCCCTACTCAGCTCACAACCTAAGCCTCATTGGCAAGACCATGACAATGTGGCAGAACAAGATAACAATCCACCCAACTTATAAACCAAGATGAATAGAAGACATAAGTAACTCTATTTGTAAGTATTGAACATTCCATTAGAAATATGTATATATATATATGAGTGTACTTTCACTCTTCGTTCCTTTAAATCTGATGTCATTGTAGTGTATCATCAGATCCAATAGTTTCCCAAACTAATTTGTATACTGAAGACAATTTAGAGGAGAGAGGAGAGCAAAGAGTTCATGTGACAACAATAAGTTGGAAGTTTATTGTGCTAAAAACTTATATAAAATAACTTATTACTTATCAAAAAAAAAACTTATATAAAATAACTAATCTTACCATGAAAAGATGCCTCTGGCTTCAAAAGAGCTCACAAGTATGCCGTCATAGCTGCGAAAAAACGTACATTTTTGTTATAAGTATCCAACATTTATCAGATCCAATAAACTGAACCATGCTCGTATACTGTGACCAACAACTCAACTCATACTTCACACTGAATAAATTTATTTATAGCTTTGTATTACTTATAAAGCTGAATCATAATGGATGTATTATCAATTCTATTTGCGTGAGAAACTTGATTTCAGATCAAAAAACTACTAAATTGATCACCAATTCAGAGAAATCAAATCATGAAGTCAACACAGATTTATCCCAACACAGCCAATGAAATGCCAAGTGTATTGAAACATCTCTAACATATTGCCAATGAGTCAAGAATCTAGTAAGTTAAAGCAGAGAGTTTGTTATTAATTGTATTAAATGAACAGACTGTGCGAGCTGGAGTGAGAAGATCCTCAATTTTGCTTCAATCCAAACAATCCCCTACATAAAATATTATCTTAAATGTTCGAGGCATGTCAGTAAACTACTATGATACACATACTTTAACCAATCTACAACGATCTCTGTCTTATCACATGTTTGAATAAGCATGACTGGAATTCCTATTTTTCTCCAAACATCATGCACAGGGCCATCTTCAAGAGAGAAAACCTGCAAAATTATAAGAAATTTGATGCCATCATCAGAAAACTAAAGGTAAATGCTTTTAGCTAACAGATGATTCAGGTAATTCAGGAGATGAGAAAGTCCACGATGACAAGTCTGCTAATGAAAGAGAGAAACGTCTTTTAGTCATTTGCATCCAGCTAAATGTATAACTCATTAATAAAGATGGAAATTATTTAACAGCATATTATAATGACATGAAAAGATATGCCTTCCATCAAATTCTTTTCTTTTCTTTTTTTCGCCAAAACATAAGGGAGCTGGGTACAAATCCTACATTTCATATCAGTTCAAGTAAAATTGCTTATCCACCTTCTGATGTCATCATCCATCAAGAGAAAATGAAAAACACAAATTCCCTCGCATAAAATTGGTCGTCTAAGTTCAAAAAGCCTAAGATCGGTTTAATTCACTTCTAGTTCCTACAAATGACAATTGAAAGATGACAAGGAACTGCCGAATACTAAATCCAACATAGGAAAACTGGGGAAGGGTTACCGTTCCCAAAACAAAGTATAAGTGATAATTTGAGATGGAAATTTGAATTTCAAGCCCGAATGCACCATCTGTAACACCTGGTTAAAAGTTCATACCACGCATCCTCAGTACCCACTATGACAGTTCCTAGCCTAATGATGTCGCCCTCATCCCCCAAGTAGAAAGCCATAGGCCTAGAAACATTTTTTTACTTTCTTCACAGCCCAACTTTAGATGTAAAAATTACAACAACAAAAATGATGCAAAGGAAACTACCTGAATTTCGTAGCCGATCTCCTGCAATGCAGCTGCAATTGTCACCATCAGTATTTTTTGTGAATCGACCAACAGATCTGCAAAAACCTTCAAGTAGAAAACGAAACCAAACAGATAGTCACGCACATACCCACACACACACGCACAAAAAAAAAAGGTTATCAACCAAACAAAACCCATAAATCAACACAGACTTACACACACACACACACATATATATATATGATAATATGAATACATCTTACATGCATAAACCAAAGGAAATGCAATGTGAAATTAAGAACGCGCAAATACTCCTGATAAAAAATTATTACTGACCAATGCAAGCTGGGGTTTTCTGCAGCCAAAACGTTGTAGTGTCCTGTTGAAAGCAGAAGAATACATATTTGCCGCTCTAGCTTCTCTCTGAAACTTCTCCAATAGCTTAGTAGGCTCAAATCTAACATCCTCCCCAAATTCAAACGCACCCATCTCTTTCAAAAGCTTAAAATCATCATCATAAGTCACTTCCAAGTCTTCTTCAAGTGATGCCCCAGACTTTTCCACCACCGAACCAAGCAGAACCATCTGGAAGAACACCACAACGAAGAGGAACACACCCATAGTACAAATCCATTGGACGTAATCTAGCTTCTTGAAGAACAAAAACCTTGAGAACCTCGATCTGGGTCTCTGTGGAAATGGGTGCCTCTCGGTTCTACCAGTGGATGAAGACCGGAAAAGGTTATCTCTCTTCAACGTTTGCCCGGTTTCCAGAGAACCCATTTAGAGTTCCATCCAAAATTACAGGTTTTACTTCAAAAACTTCAAACTTAACCCAAACACATCAAATTCATACCAGAAAAGAAAAAATACAAACAAACAAACAAAAAACAACAAAAAAAACTAATAGACAAAGTTCTCTAATGGGTATTTTCTACACACAGTAGGTATGGGACTTGCGAGTACAAGCAGAGGAGATGTACGAGTAGTGAAAGGTCAGAGAGCGATTGGGCAATGGGGATGATGATGACGTGTGCGTATTTGGTCGCGGTAATTTAATTCTCAACTTTGGAGAAAAAATGGGTTTTTTTGTGATGTTGAAAAAAAAAAAAGAAAAAAAAAAGAAGATACTTTGCGGGCACAGCTTACGCCCCTGATTTATTGTTAGTAATGTCTGAAAGAATCTTTCTGGTTCTTCTTCACACAAATAGTGTGCCCTCTCTTGTAAATAATTTAATACCATGTGAATTTTCTTCAGTCCAGCTGTGCTAGCATTGTCCATGGAGTAATTTAAGCTCAATTCCAACTATTTAATTAGTGGATAATAACCTACTTTCAGTGTTGATGAATAGTTGTATGATGGAACAGTAAACTTAATGCTTGTAACCTTTAGGATGGATCCATTGTTGTATTTAATAGTAAATATGTTCAAGTGGGCAGTTACAAACTGTTATGCATCAACTATCTACCCGTTTGTATGAGTTACGGGTGGATTTTCATCTCCTAACTCTAATCAAGCGAATATCATATCTGTTATCCACACATACATAGGCAGATAGCAAAAATATGGCCCGCACATGCATGGTTATAGATGGATTCCACAAAGTGCGGATGTGATTACCAAAATTTGTTTTATGTAAAATTCATATATGGATGTAGAATAATGATCTTTTTGACATATCCGCACAAATAAGAGAAAAGGGAAAAAGATAATTCAAATTAGTAATTTTGTGTGAAGTTGATGCAACACTCTCAGTTGATTTAGGTTTGACCAGGGCATGTACCCAGCTTCTTGATCTAGAACTCGATCCATAATCATTTTATTGAACTTTTATTGACAACTTATTTTGACCTAATAAACGTTGAAATTTGAATATCTTTAAAAAAGAAAAAGAAAAAGAGTTTTTGTAATCTTTGTAGTTTGCATAGGCCTCCTTAACTCCATCAAGATTATCTATGGTGGAACAACTTCCTAGGAGGTCATTCAGATTCAACTCGCCGTGATAAAATACAACACTTGTTTGCAAGATAACGAGCCATTCTGCCTTTGTTCTTAGCAAATGATCGGCCAATAAAAGATGATAGGAATTATCAGACCTTCCCTAACCGGTTCAGGTCCAATACCGTGTTCGTCGAGGCCGGTACGTCCGTACAGAAGATACAATGCCATTAAAGAATTTAAATTGAAAATGAGAAGAAAGTTCGCGTCTTTGTATGTTAATTAAACCCTAACAGTAAGAGTCGTGTGCTCTAAGGCTGTGAGAATCAGCAGGGTATTTTGTTCAAGGCTTTTGCAACATCTTTTTAATTTATTATTATTATTAAAAAAATGGCATTTGGGACATTTAGATAAAAAAAAAAAAATAACCGAAAATCTTTAACAGAATTGAATAATTAAAAGAAATTAAAAATTTGATACCCTTAAGTGATATATATTTTTTTAACTTCGGGAATATAATATCAAAGAGAAATGATAGAGACGCAACGTTGACCCAACTTTTCTCTCATATGGTCATTTAAAAAAAAAAAAAAAATTGAAGCAATTAACATCCTATATGATCATTTTTTTATTTGGTATTTTTTTTAAAAAAAATGGTATTTTTCTTCAAAATAATAACTTTTTTTTTTTTTAAAAAAAAAAAGGACCACATAAGATGTTATATTGTTATTACTTCATAATTTTTTTTAAAAATTTTTTATTCTATTTTTATAAGAAAAAAGTTGGACAAAAATTGTATTTCTATCATTCTTCAATATCAAAATGAGTAGAAGTTACAAGAGTTTTCTCAAGTTTCTAAAAAAATAAAAATTAATAGTTATATGACTATCATATAGTATTTATCAAATATTATTTTCATATTATAATATTATAAAAATACAAAACAGACAAATTCTACATAAAAACCGGCAAACCTTTTGGCTCAATGTTTTATTTTTTGATTGATTTACTTTATTTTATTATTACATCCTCCAAATTAAGTGGCCGGAATGATGCAGCACCACGACGTACAATTCGTTGAAAACAAGGGAATTTTAAAACACAAAACACACGTGAACATTAGCAACACAAAGAATAATGTTTTCTTGGAAATAGAGGATTAACTAGTAGTAAAGAACAGATCACCCGCTCAACACTCAACACATACACGTCAATGGAGTCTCACCACTGACTAATCAAAAGTGCATGTCATCTCACAAGATCGGGAGAAAGGCTAATAATTTTAATTTTCATTGAGTAATCCAATTTAGGAACTGGAATACATCAATTTTATTATTCAATACCTGCTTATTGAAGATAACGACAAACATAAAAGATTACAAAGGAAATGATGAAAGATAAGTACTGGTGTAACAGTCTCCCTTTTGCTACCGGCCATCTGCTGAACGGATCGGAAGCATTGGTGATGATCGATCCAGGACTCTAATACTTTTAACGACAGTTGACACCCAAATGCATGCAGAACGTAAAACGATAATTAACAGAAACACTAATGCAGGTAGTAGTTAACGTACACGAGCTGACTCCTTCAAGGAGTTCAAACATAGGGCTTAATAGCTTGGCTATAGCCATTCAATTTGTCATAATACCTACTCCAAAGCATAACACCCCCGTATTTTGAAGAACCCTTAATATAAGGCAACACCTCACTAATAAGCACATCGGGCAGGATGTAGCCAGTCCCAGCTGCAGCTGGGGCTGCAGGCAACCCCAAAAATATTTTATCAGCTTGGATACTACTTACCCATTGATTCCAAGAACTCTTAAGGTTAGTGGCATTGTCCCGATACTCACACGGAGCGTTGTTGTAAAATTGGACCCAAACGTAGTCAAACAGGCCAGTATTTAGTGCACCCCCTAGCCAAGCATCTGGAAAAGGACATTGTGGAGCCGCGGCTAAGTAGACCTTCCTCTGTTGGCTAAACTCGGATAGGGCCTCTGCAAGTTCGTCCCAGTGATCGGTTGTGCCTCCCTCAATATCAAAGTCAATGCCATCTAGGACCGCATCACCTAACGGACGGGAGTCTGATTGGCCCCCAAGAAAATTGTTCCACAAGTAGTTTGCAACACTCCTGCACTTACAGTATCAATTAACACTAATAATTAATTTCTTAGCTTGCACTCGGTCACAAACCATTTGAACATGTGTATACCCTTATTTTAAATATAATGTAAAGAAAATTATAAAGAAAATAATTAAGCAATGCTTGCCTTGCGTCAGCAGCCGAGGAAAGGGAGTAGCTACCAGCACCGCCTCCAATAGAAAGCATGACTTTGATACCCTGGTTTTGGCAAGATTTAATGTCGCTGCTTATACCGGCGCACCCCATATTGGTTGGGTCACAATGGCCAGCTAGGTTGATCATGGGGGTCTGACCATTGCCAAATGTGGATAGGAAAGCTATGTTCACAATACCATAATAGCCAGTGGCGCAAGCTTCAGCCAAGGTGCCCTCATATCCATTCTGGCCCCAGTACACAGTGATTATGCCCGCTTGTGATCCATTGATCAGGGCAATGAGCAAAAGGTAGAACAGCGCTAATGGGGTTTGTAATTGCCTAGCCATTTCTAGTGTGCTTAATTTGCTTACTTGCAGTTTGGCTTGAGAATCAATGGTGAAAGAACATCTACTTATAGGCATATGTGGGAAAGAGTCGAAAGACCAAAACACTACTGTAGCCATGGCAATACGTTTGTGGAAGAATATTCCAGCAAAATGCTAGCACTAGCAAATACTTAGCTATAATATCACCCCTTTTTTTTTTTCTTTCCTTTTTAGCAATTTAATTTTTCAAAATACTTATATTCGACTCACTATTTGAGTTATTCACTTTCACTATTCTATTTAATTTATTTTTTTAAAAGCAAGGGTGTACAAGTGAATGATGGAGACAATGTTTAAATTCATACCTCTATTATGATACTACATTAAATTACTACTTATTGAAGAAAGTAAAGCTGATAACAATTTATAAATTTAATCATTTAATCAATACTTAACAATAATTAAACTAGATAAATATGTCTTTCTCCATAGCATGTAAAGGCCGAAGAAAAATTAGTGGAAGAGATAAAAGTACCTTCATTGTTAGACCACAAGTTTTCCATCTATTCCTAATAGATGCGTCCATGTTTCTGTGTGCGTATATAAGACTAGTACGATCGCTCCTATAGGCTATAGTTCATCCTCGATCCATATCATGAAGAACAAACTTGTACATAGCCTAAAAACGTGAAGAATTACTTTTGTGACTTTGTCTATCTTTTTCTTTTTTTCAATGGCACAGCAGGTTTTTGGCCAATAGATTTGTATCCCGAACTAAATCACCAACTCATACGATGTGTAAAGTCATTTTAAGCGAATTTTTAACCCATGTGAATACGAAGTCAGAAAATTTTATGGGAGGGGGCTAGCAAAAAAAAAAATCGGTTCTTTAGAATTTTTTCATTAAAAAAAAATATTTTTTTTGTTTTTATGAAAAGGCCAACAAAGTGAGCATTTGAAATTACGGGCCAAAAATACAAATAAAAAATTAATGGGTATAGCCCAAAACAATTAAGAATAAGGTCAAAAAAATTTATTGGATATGGCCATAAAATCTAAAAATAGGGTTGAAATTTTTTTGGGAGGGGGCCAAATGACTAAAATTAAAACTAAACTTTACAATTTTTTTTTTTTTTACTTACAAATTTTTTTTTTCCTTATTTTGGGTTGGGGGGGGGGGGGGGCATGGCCCACCCCGGTCCCCCCTCCCTCCATCATTGCAAGTGATGGACATGCAGCTAAGGACGACTTCCTTTCTTTATCACAATTCACAACCATGCACGGGTTTTTATTTTTTATTTTTTATTTTATTTTTCCTTTTTTTTTTAATTTTAATTTTATTTTTGTAAGTACTATATTTGAATTTATATTCTTTATTTTAAACGAAAAAGTATTTGAATTTCTTTTAAAGAAATGAATAAATGCAAAATCAGTTTTTATGTTTGTCCTAAAATATTATAAACCGTTCTCTCCTTTTATAAATTAAAAGCTGTAGTCAGCGGCTTAATTAAGTGGTGTAGAGAGCAGCTATTAATTCTTCCGTCTCTCATCCATCTTCCATCAATCTCTTTTTCAAATTCATCATTAGATTTGCATGTATATTTTACATAAGCAATAGTGAATTTGAAAAAAAAATATATATATATCAATGGAGTTTGTTGAATGATTTTTAAGAGCCTTTTCAACATTTAAGAAATAGATAAGATCGAACATAGGAATACTGCTGGTAGTACTGTTTTTACTATCCAGCTGTCCTTAAGGAATGGTCAGATCCAAATTACATTGAAATAGTAGTTTGAAGAAATCAAATCAAGAAACATGTGCGACCGGGAAATATGGGTTGTCAACATCGCGTTGCTGTCAAAATTTATGCAGCGGCCAAAAACCTCAATTCAACTTAATTAATGATCAGATCGCAGTGTGACCCATGGAGCATCAAATGGTTGACAAAATTGCATTGGCATGTACGTTCCACAGGAATGCATGTATGAAATTGATTGTCGGCATCGCGTTCCAAAAACCTTATCAACTCAATTTTTGAGAACTCGTGCATGGAACCAATGGACTTGCTCTTCCGGCTTCTCATGCAGCTGCTGGCAATATTGGCTATGTGCGGTGCCTACGTACACAAGTTTTGCTCTCTTTTAATTATGTTTTTGAGAAATTTGCAGTCGTTAATGAGTTTATGATCATATTTCTGTTCTCAATGTATATATATAAGCCGAAAAGAAGAAAGAAAGTCCAATAAATAATTTATTAATTATCATGCATGCTTCTAATTATTTGGGGAAATTTATATTTTCCTCGGCTAACTGATCATAAGCATTCATATATATTCATTAACTTCTTTAATTTGGTCCTATTTGTTTTCTTTGCAGCATGTTTTTCCTCACGTTCTTTAAATTTGTTTTTTTTTTTTTAAAAAAAAAAAAATTAATTAAATCACATTTTATTATTTTAGTCTTTTTTCTTTTTCTTTTTAAGGGTAAAATACCTTATTTCCCCTAGGGTTTAAATTCTTTATTTCCCCATAGGTCTTCATTTTTATCACAAGAAGTACATGTAGTTTTCATAAAGACAACGATATATGGTACTTCCATTAAAATTTCATCCAAAATTTAACAGAATGCCATGTCACCACCAATAAAAAAATTGACACATGTCTTATAATTAATTTTTTTAAAAAATATATTCTTTTAAAAAATCAAGAAGTTTAAAAAATTATATTGGGAGGAGAGAGAATTTTTTAATATTGGGCTCAAACTAGGGATTCATTTCAAATTAGTTGAGTGAATAGTACTCACCAAATATGTGGAGTTGTTCACTCTTTTCAAAATTTTCACCAAACTTACAAACGGAATATAAAGCTAAAAATAGTCAATTTAGCATTTTGGCTCTTCAAAATAACTTTCTAAACAAACTAGTAAGCAAGATGTAATTAAGTACTTAAAAAATACTTGACGGATTCTATTAGTACGCTATGTTAGCTCCTATAAAATAATGACACGTATCACTCTTAATAAAATAAATATAAATATACAAAATTCAAAAATCAATTTTTTTTTTTTACCCAAAAAGAAAGGGGGGTGGTGGCTCGTCATTTTATTGGTGCTGACATGATACATTAACGAAAACTCTCAAGTGTTTCGATGGAATTTGACTATAAGAATTAAATTGTTATTTTGACCTAACTACTCCAATGACCTCTAACTTATTTTTTATACAGCAAGAAAAGATTTGTAATTTAAGTCATCCACAAAAACTGATTTTACATTTATTTCTTAAAAATACAAAAAGAATAAAGAGAGATTGCCAAACAAGCCCTTAGGCTTTTCGGGTATTAGAACATAACATGTGCATTTTTTTGTTTTTGTTTTTTATATCCATTTTAGCATCAACATCGGAAGGCCAGGGTCAAATCCCAAGGAAGACGATAGTTTAAAAAAATCACAAAACATTTTCCACGGGAAAATATTGAATTGTCAACATCGTGTTCCTGTCAATATCTTTTCAAATGCCTTGAATTATGAGAACAATAATCCTCACCGTTTCAATATCTTTTTTTTTTATATGTAACGGTACTATATAACAACATTCACGGCATTATATTATATATATCGTTAAACTTGTAAAATAATTTTTTGACTATAAAATAATTTAAAATAGAGATGATCTTATTTCCTAATTTTGTACCCACAATTAAAGCATATTTGGGTAAAATGATTCAGCTAGGTTCGTTGAAAAGGTAGATACAACTTTTAGGCTATTGGTTCAAGGAACTAAGGGAGATCAGACAAGAAAGAAAAAGAAAAAGAAAAAGAAAAAAGAAAAGAAAAGAAATTTCACTTAATTTCTTTGAACTTTTTATCGTTTTTGCAATAATTGCCATAAAGTTCAAAAACTTATAATTTAGTGTATCAAATTTTGAAAAGTTTGCAATATTACCACTCTCATTAGGGTTTGGGGTTAAAATCAAATGACAAATAGGTGAAATAGTTTCTATACTCTTCTAAACTTTATAAAATTGTAATAATTAATTATTTTTAAAAGAAAGTTCATAAGGTTAAATGAAGGATTTTTTTTTTTTTGGTTTAATAGAAAGGTCTCTACGCATAGCAGAACTTGCCTGGTGAGGTAGCATACTCGTTGTAGAAGACTAGAACCATGTCTCATGCATGATAATTAATATAGATTGGACTTTCTTTCTTCTTTTCCGATTGGGGCTACTATGTTATGGAGAAAAGAAATATCAGAAACTCATTAACAGCTGCAAATTTCTCAAAAACATAAATAAAAGAGATCTGGTTTTCATTTATCATATTATGGGAACTTGATAATTATATATATATATATAGAGAGAGTACTTGGAGATTCAAACACTACTCTAGTGCTTAATTTTGATTTTGGAACTCTAAGCAGTCCGGTGATCGTCTTCCTAGTTCCAAGCTTAGTAAAAGGCAAAACTTGTGTAGGCACTGCACATAGCCATTGCCTGCAGGCTGCACGCTGCTGCATGAGAAGCCGGAAGCCCTAGCCTATAAAGAAGTGACGCTCCTGGATAGACGACATCCATTGGTTCCATGCACGTACGAGTTCTCAAATAATTGAGTTGATAAGATTTTTGACCAAAATGTTGACAGGAACGCGATCGATGTCAACAATTTCCTACTTTCCCGGGGAACGTAACATGTTTTTTTTAGCGCACCCTCTGATCTATCGTGCATCTTGGCCGGCCCCCCAATGAAATTTTGGATGCCCTTGCTGAATTTTTGGCAACCATTCAATCAATGCTCTAGGTCACTGTGACCTGCTATTTAAGTTGAGTTGAGGTTTTTGGCCACTGCCAAAATTATGACAGGAACGCGATCGATGTTGACAATAGGCCATATTTTTCAATGGCACATGTTTTTGTTAAAATAATAATTAAGTAATTAAATTACATATTCATATCAACTAACTTAAAATTTTTGAGATAAATGAGGGTAAGAATTACATATTTTCCAGTGGCCAGGCACCTTCCAAATTCTAGAGTCAGATCTCGATGAATAAAAACTTTGGTTCTTATGATTTTTAGACATCTTTAATGTGGTTTTTGACTATTCAATATCTCAAATAGATAAGATCAAATAGTGTATTTATTTATCAGTTTAATTGCTGACATGTGTTTCTTGTTTTCCCGGCACTTGTTTCTTGAAAACGCTCATACCCAATTCACATATTCATGCATCCTTACAATCAAAAAATTTAAAAATAAAAATAAAAATAAAAATAGAAAAGAATTTGCGGATTAACTAGCTCTACTTTAAATGATGCCAAAACCCCAATTATATTAGTTTGATCCTGAAATTGAAACCATCGTCGTGTTTGAATGATTGAATCTGGTGGGGGGGCTTCACATACTTCCCTATTACTTTTTGATGGGTTCGCTTCTCAATTCTATCAATCTTTTCCCTACTTCTTTGCTTCCTATTTTCTTTTTGCCAATGCCTTAAACTCCGTTCTCCCTCATATACACCTTCCTAGGACACTTCATCTCTTTTCCCGACTTCTTTGCTTCCTATTTTCTTTTTGCCGATGCCTTAAACTCCGTAGTCTCTCATATACACCTTGCTAGGACGTACTTCACCCTTTGATGGCCACAACCACTGTTAAGAAGAGTGCTCGTTAATTTGCGAAATCACAGTACCAAACATACTCTAAATAAATCCATCCATAATTGTAAGCAAGTAATACTTACAAAACAAAAGTGGTCCCAAATCCCAATAATACTTAAAAAAAAAAAAGTGTTCCGGGTAACAATAACAAAAAAAAACCCATCTGGTCTCCTGATAATACTTCCAGAAAAAAGGACGCGCGTGGTCGATCCATATATGATATATAATGCTTATAAAAATAAAATGGTACTGATAATACTTAAAAAAAATAAAATAAAAAAAAATAAAATTGTGGTGGTGATAAAGAAAGGAAGTCCTTTTTTGGCTCTCCATCGTGTGCGTGGGGTCTTGCTCAAGAATCATCTTATATCTTAATTTGCAGCATGTTTCCCTCATGTTCTTTAAATTTATTTTCTATTTTAATTAAATCATATTTTCTTATTTTAGTTATCTCTTCTTTTTTTAAAGCATTTATATATATATATATTGGACTCAACAAATTAGGGATTCAATTTTCACTATTCCGTTTAAATATATATTTTTAATTATTCTTTATTTTTATTTATACTTTCTCCAAATTACATATATTTATAAAAAAAAAAATGGAGTGGAAAACAAATATAAAGCTATAAGAAGTCATTTTATTATTTTAACTCGATCTTTGAAATATCTTTTCAACTAAGAAGCCGAATGTAAGTGCTCTGGATTATATTATATTATATTAGCATATAACGTGCTAATATAATATATAATCGTAGACAATATCCAGACAAAAGCACATGTATATCCCCCTTCAAGATTTTAGAGATCGAGCCAATATCTTTTATCTATCTACTAAGGAATATTTATTGTTCGGCTGAAACAAGTTGTTATTGGGTTTCAAAAGCCCATACTTTATCCACTTGAGCAATCCCCCTTTTACATTTACTATTGAGAATTGCAAAAATTTACCTGCTTTGTTCACATTCTATCAAATGAATTCCTTTTCAATTTATGTGTAGTCCAAACAAATGAATTCAACTGCTTAGTAATTCTATGAATTTTATTGATAAGAAGATGCAAAGGTTGCCTACATTTGCCAACGTGGAGTGTGTGTTGTGTTTAACATGGTATTACTTTACGAACTTGATATATATGTTGCTTAGGGATATCATAATATCCTCGAGATAGATATTCTCAATTTCAAATGAAATGAATGGTAACCACCAAACGGACGAGCATGAGTGTCACGTCCTTTGCACCATTATTTATTTCATTTTCTTTTCTTTTCCTTTTTTTTTTGGTGTTTTTTTTAGATCGTGTTAAAAATGTGAAGACATACTTTTGTGACTTTGTTTATCTTTTTCCTTTTCTTTGCTCTTTTTTTTTTTCAATGGCAAAGCAGGTTTTTCGTCATTAGATTCGTTTCTTGAACAAAATCGCTAATTCGTACAATGTACTGAATCATTTTAGACGAATTTACAATGGCATTACATATGAATCAATTGACATATGAGACATGGTGTCACATGGTGGGATCAAGTCACGAGTAATGTTAAAAATTATTATTATTATTATTTAAATTAATGAGACTTTTAAAATTAATATTAATAATGAACCAAATATATATATATATATATATCCTAAATCCTCTTCTAGCTACTCGCCTGAGCATATTCCCACTGAGCAATAAATTGTCCTTTTTTGTCATGCTACGTCAAATCACAATTTCTCGGTGAGAAATGTTTAATCAGTTCTATATTTTTCTCATCTTTTATCCTAGCATTGAATTTTGTCCTTACATATTCAATAATGAATTTAAAAATTTTTAAATTTTTTTTTTTAAAAAAAAGAATTGACAAAATAGTGTCAGAAAATGATACTAAACAATCTCCTTTCCAATATATAGGATCGACAGACCGATCCACATGATGGACAGCGAAGAACGACTTCCTTTCTTTATCACAATTCACAACCACGGTTTCCACTTTTTTTTTTCTTTTTTTTAAGTATATTATATCATGTACCGCGTTATTTTTTTGGAAGTATTATCATGGCCAATTTTTTATTTTTTATTTTTTTTTCTTTAAGTAATCAGACCAGTTTGTTTGTAAAAGAAACGGTCCAAAATTTCGGTGAAAGCTACTTTTTCAGAAAATCTTTTTCTTTTTTTTTTTTTACATTTCTACACAAGAGAAGAGAGAAATTTAAATTAGTGACATTCATTTCATTAGGCATAATCCTAATCGATTAAACTACATCTTGAAAATCATAAAATCACAATTTACGGATATATTAATTATATACTTGCATTTGCATCTGTACATGAAAGAATCCATTCATTCCCCCCACAAACAACCAAACTGGGAAGAGCGCTCGATGGTTAGAAATGTCTCGGCCTCTCCAATTTCTGTCTTTCAAAGAATGTATCATCTTTTTTTTTTTTCTTTAAAAAAAAGAAAGAAAGCAAACTATCATTACAAAAATCCTATTTTTTACTAATGCTCAATTACTAACGTTTTAAGCCCTTTAAAACGTTAGTAATGGTCATAACGTACCGTTTCTAACGTTTTTCACACGTTAGTAAATTGTCCGTTAGAAATGATAATTTACTAACGTGTCAAACATGTGCCACGTTACCATTTGCTAACATGTTACTATTCACACGTTAGTAAATGGATATTAAAAAAACAAAAAACAAAACCTAACGTGTGATGTTTTCCCACGTTAACTTTTGTTTGTTTTTTT
>CM017321.1:55174049-55290445 GCA_006937295.1 Carpinus fangiana
AAAAAAAAAAAAAAAAGAAGATACTTTGCGGGCACAGCTTACGCCCCTGATTTATTGCTAGTAATGTCTGAAAGAATCTTTCTGGTTCTTCTTCACACAAATAGTGTGCCCTCTCTTGTAAATAATTTAATACCATGTGAATTTTCTTCAGTCCAGCTGTGCTAGCATTGTCCATGGAGTAATTTAAGCTCAATTCCAACTATTTAATTAGTGGATAATAACCTACTTTCAGTGTTGATGAATAGTTGTATGATGGAACAGTAAACTTAATGCTTATAACCTTTAGGATGGATCTATTGTTGTATTTAATAGTAGATATGTTCAAGTGGGCAACTAAAAACTGTTATGCATCAACTACCTACCCGTTTGTATGAGTTATGGGTGGATTTTCATCTCCTAACTCTAATCAAGCGGATATCATATCTGTTATCCACACATATGTAGGCAGATAGCAAAAACACGGCCCGCACATGCATGGTTAATAGACGGATTCCACAAAGTGCGGATGCGATTACCAAAATTTGTTTTTTGTAAAATTTAGATAAAGATGCAGAATAATGATCCTTTTGACATATCCGCACAAATGAGAGAAAGAAAAAAAAAAAAAGATAATTCAAATTAGTAATTTTGGCTTAATGATACGTGATTTATAATCAATTAAACTATTCCTTGAGAACGGCGAAAATAAGAGTCTTATTCGTTCGTATAATGCAATTTACACCCATACTTAACGTTATACATAGACTAAGTCATTTAAAATTTTAAATAATATGAATATGAAAAGTTCAATCCGAATTATAAAATAGACCCATCTATCTTTATTTGATATAAAATAAAAATAAATGCGTGTACTCATCAACATATCTACAACTTTTTTATATTTTTTTAATAAAATAATAAAAAAAAGTTGTGGCCAGTTATAATAAGTACCATCTGGAGTATATGAAACGCAAATATATATATATTATTTACAAAACAACAAACTTTGTTCCTTGTGTACTGTGTATAGTCTAGAAGCAGCAGCTGCTTTATCGTAAAAGAACAAAAATAATAATATATAGCGATAAACAAATTGGAGTACTCGGACACCTGGCCTTGATGCGTTAGTCTCGTGGCTTTGTCACGAAGATAGGAACTTTCCGTATTTGGTATTTTCCCCCCACTAGTTTTACCCTTTTTGGCTGGAATCAAGATTCCCAATTTTTATTTTTATTTTTTTTTAAATCACTTGTCATTGAATATATAGGCTTAAAATAAGACACCCACTATTAAGATAGTCTCAATAGTATGTTTAACAACTTTAAGAATATACATTTGTTTAGATTTAAATTTTAAAATTCAGATAAAATTGAAAATATATCACCCACTAAATAGTGGGTTTAGGGATCTCGATCCTTTCTGCTTATAGTGTTTAATTCTGACATATTTTGATAGATTCAACTTCTTGAAAAGATCTACGATTAAATTCTCACATATGATATGAATGTTGAATATTATTGGCCAAATCTCCTAATTGTTTATTTGAATATATATATATATATATAAAGTACAATTTTCTGAATTTATTGGACAAATCATCCCAATTTGAGATTTTGTTGCTTATCAACTATCATTTTGATTTGGTAGTGCTCGTTCATAGCTTCGATTATCTACATGTACAGAAAGAAAAAAAAAAAAAAGAAAGAAAATTTGGTTGCTAGAGTTTCAAGCGGTGACAAATAATTTTTTAAGATTTTAAAAGTGAAAATAAATCCATTGGGTGTGCATATGTCATAAATCACTTTCTTTCTCTACAAATTTTGACCATTTTTCGTGTTGGAATTGCTGTAAAATTACACATTTATCTTAAAAAAAAATTATTAAAATGTACATATTACCTCTCAAATTATGACCGCATTATTAATGTTCTTTCAAATTATTGATTGAGTTAATGCTTCAACAACTAACAAAAATGGTCGGTGCCCCCTACCCAAATGGGCAAAAAGACAAGAATGGCCTTGAAATCTTAAATAAGACAAAAAAATATTGTATATATATATATATTGACATGTCAACACAACACAAGATGAGTTACATATATTTTATATATAAATTAAAGATTAAAAATATAAATTAAAAAAGAAAAAATAGGTTCAAAGAGTGGCACAACTACTGCCAAGGTCATAGGACGGTTTGGCCGCCCCTCTTACTGAGCGTAGGGACCAATTTTGCAAATTTTTTTTTTTGGTTCAACATGCGGTTACAAATAATCAAGCCAATCGGATAATTCCGAAAGGTAAAACTTCAATTATTTCATTTGTTTGAAAGGGGAAAGAGAGGATCTATTCTTAAATATTAATTATTATTGCACATTAATCTGAATGGCCAAGAATTGGAAATTTACACGGTAAGAAATTATAGATAGAATACCACAGGAAAAAAAGAAAGAAAGAAGGAAAGAAAAAGAGTTTTCTACTTGTCTGCCGACACTCTCTTTGATTAGTTTAACTTCAAATGCTACAATCCTCTCTCATCTCGGCGTTTGTAGTCCAACGGTTAGGATAATTGCCTTCCAAGCAATAGACCCGGGTTCGACTCCCGGCAGACGCATGTTTTGAATTTAACAGCTTCTTTCGCTTGCTTAAAATGCCTTTTTCTCTTTTTCTTTTTCTTTTTCTTTTTCTGAGCTCAAAATATCTTATTGGGTTGGTTCAGGTTTGACATCAGAAGCGAGGGGGGGGCATGATTTTTAAGTAATCTTGCATCTATATTTGAATTCAAGACCTAAAGCAACCACTAACCAGTAAAAACACCAGTTACATAGATGCGTTATTAAACTCTATCACCAAAAAAGCATTTGTTTTTAATATGTTAAAGTGACATGTCAGAATTTTATAGACTCCAAAAACAGACTCTATCCTTGGTGATTGTCGTTTGAGTGTGTTTTCTAAACTGTGTTGATGGAGTTATGCATCAGTACGAGTAGATTCAAATTTGGTCAGAGCTTTAATTCACATGACATCAAGTAACCAAAAACATCACACAAAATCTTGAAGGTATGACTTATTTGGTGAAGATTACACAACAAAATGAAGGAGATAACATATAGAGTAATAAATTGTTATTAAAATTGAATTTCAAAAGAAAAAAGTAAACTTTTAAGAACGGACAATATTGCATACATATATCAAACTGGGGTAACTGGTTGACATCTCCTCTATGCTGACTGGACCTCCTGCCAAAACACCAAAGAAGCCATAGGAAATTTCTGCCCAGATGGATCATTGAAATTCTTTACATTCTTGAAGAATCCATCAGCACATAAAAAGGTCAGCTGCTAATGCCAGGTTTCCTTCCACAGAGTTCATGGGAGTAGTCATTGTGCAAGAAGGTGGAGTTCACTGGCTTGGAGCAATAGACAATGACTAACAAGAGTCTGCTTGGTTCTACATGCGGATATAAGTTTTCACTTTATCTTAGTCTGCCTAGAGGGGACTCAAGGGCATGATCATCCACCAACCAGAGGCCAAAGTCATGGAAGCGCTTTATCTTCTTCTCAAAACCTGTTATATAATTGTTGTGAATTATAACATGCATTCCCTTGGTTTCCTGCACCCATGTCTGGTTCTTGAAGTACAATCCTCCTGTTGGAAATGCTGCCTGGGGAAGCAAGTAGAGATCCACCTGCAGAAAAACTTTCAAACATCACATTATCTGAAAATTCCAAACAATACAACTTATATAGACATTTCAGAAATTGAAGTTGTAAAAAATCCAATAATTCTCACTGTATTTCAACCAGATCATGCAGAAATGAGAAAACCCACTATATCAAGATTTCATCATTATATTATTTAAAAATACATGTCTATACTTTCAATAGAAGCAGAAAATCCTCAAGAGGCCTCTTAATATTCTACTTTCATGGAAATAATAAAATGAGAAAGTTTCACTATTTTTTATTTTGGGAAGTCTGGGTCATGAAACAAACTAGAAAGGTGACAATAGAACACAAAGAGGACAAACCTCTCCAGCAGTTTTGTTCAATGCCCAGTTGAAAGCGGGCTGATCATTCGCTTTCTTTGCTTTGGACCATGGTTGTGCTTGAAGTTCCTCAATCCACTTCTTCATAACCAGTTTTGCACCACTAGAAGGTCGAAGGAATATCATGCAGCTACATATGTAAGTGCGCCCCTTTTTCCCTGGAGGCGGTAGCTCATGGGAGTGGTTTAGTGGTTTTACCTGGTCATCCAGAAAGAAAAAAAAAAAAAAAAAAAAATTATTGATGATGTTAACCAGTGGCTTCTGCAGTAATGAACAATAATAAAATATTACAATCAAGAAGTTTCGTAGCCAGATTGATTTGATCTTATTGACGAAGCTTAAAACCCACCAAATGACTTCCAATGACTTGGTCTGGGGAGGTGGGGTGGGGATCTTGATAGATTTTGGAATTAAAGGTCTTTTCTTTTTTTATTTCAGTTCTCTTCTGCTTTTTTGAGCCAAGGGCTAGGGAAAGAACAGGAAAAAGTAGCCATTCACTTGGTATCTAGAGGGCATCTGAAAGATCTCAGCAACAAGAAATCAACTTTTCAAGGCTGGCTCCCGTAGAATGGAATTAGGTGGTGTTCATTGTTATGATATTCTGATGTTGCAAAAAAAAAAAAAAAAAAAAAAAAGAAAAGAAGATATTAACAAAATAAATTTCAACTGGAATCCAAAAGACAAAGATACTTCAACTGATGTCCAGCATATTCTAATTTCATGATCTATCTGGGTTCATGTGGAATGGATTGGTCTTAATCTAAAACAGAGCACTCTATTTCATAAATGGCACACAGCAAAGGCAAGAAGCAAATTAGTGCACCTACTGCCGCCATATCATCTGTGAAGTACACATCGTGATGCCCTTGCAAATAAGGAAACGGATCAGCCAACCAGACCATATCAACGTCATTGTACATGACATTATATCCAAGCTCCAAAATGTGCAGTAAGTGGCGTGGCCTTCGGGATGTAAAATTGAAGAATCCCTGTACAATGAAACCAACAAGGATTACTTCCGAAATGCAATTAACTCAATAACCATGGGGATAAACATTTCCAAATCTATACAAGTTGGCAGGACAAATAGGAAACATTTAAATGAAATGACAAAATTTAGGCCATACTACTAGAGCACATCAAAGGGAAAAACAAATTGTTAAAGAAAATATCCCCTCAAAATTTTGGCGGCAAGCCATCTTCTTTTCATATTATTTATCAGAATCAAGCTGAAAACACAACAGAAAAAGGGAGCTACGAAGAAAGAAAGAAGTTAAGAATAAACATACAACGATCATTTTTTAACTTCAATCCCATATCCTCCGCAAGTGAACAAGAACTAATAATTGGTGTGTTCACCCTATAATTCAAGCACAGCCATTGCAATTACATTGATTGGGTCCTAAACCTCGATAAGGATTATCACATAACTACCAATCGCAAGTCTTTACCAATGTAGCATCAAAGTCCAAGTACCAAACCGGACAAAAACAATCAAGAAGCACAATAAGTTCCGGTTACAGGACTTGAATTGACCGACCACTTAACATACAATCTTAAACGCACATGTAATGACAAAATAAATAAAATCCAGTTGTTAAAACCAAAATTTTACCTGAGAACCAAACTTATGGGCAGTTTGAGCATCGGGCGCCGGTGGGACGAGCACGGCGTGACCGGGCCACCGCTCGTTCACCTTATAGAGCGTGGCATAGTCCTCGGCGATCACAAGCACCTTATCCTGATGCTTTTGCCTGGCAATGCTAATCAACCAGTTGTTAAGAAAAGGCAAGTAAGGCTGGCTCACAGCGCAAACGATCACAGTCCCATTCTTGGCCACAAAAGACGCCGCTTGTGCGAGCGTGTAGTCGCGCCACTTCGAAAGGGAAGGTCTGGTGCTCGAGAAGATGAAGTCGGGCATGCCCGCCCAGGGCAAGAAAACCCCAAGGACTACCAGAAGAGACAGGAGAACTAGAAGCGTGGTCGGGCTGAAAATCGAAATGGGTCTTTGGGAAGTTGAGGAAGAGCGAGGGGATAACGGATATGGATCTGAAAGCGGGTTATGAATTGGTCTTTGGTGCAGTAACTTTGACATTGTATGGGTCTTCTGGGGCTTTGGGATTCAGTTTGATATGGGAAACGAGAGGATTTGATATGGGAATTCGGGATTTTCTCGGGGAATCACAGCCCGGAAGGAGAAGGGAATTGAAGAAGATAGATTTTGAACGTTTTCAATCACCTCTGTTTCGCGGATGACCTCCTCATTCTCTGCAAAGGGGTTTTTGGGTTTGCTAAAATCTTTGAAATACCAGAGATCTGAGGGAGTAAGAAGAAGAGACTACATGAGAGTGATGAGTTAAGAAGGGCGTCGATGTTCGATGTGGCGGATCGGAGGGGTATAAGAGTCTGAACTCTGAAGAGAGGATCGGCATTTCCTTCAATTTTAAAAAATTATAAATTCTACAATTACGTTATTTTATTATTATTATTATTATTTTGATTAATTACGTTAATTCATGAATCTTTACATCCAACCCAACTACTTTTTTTTTTTTACCTATTAAAAATGAGGCAGGTTATCAAAACAGTTAAAAAAAATCTAATAAAAGGTAGCTCAAGCCATCTTTTTTTTTTTTTTTTTTTTAAGTTTCTAATTTTTTTAATATTTTTAGTTTTTATTTTATTAATCTTTTAATAATTTTTTATTTTTTTTTTATTTTTAACATGAGATATGAGCATGTGACAATTTTTTATTGGGTTGACGTAAGATTTCTTTCAATGTTATAGACAGATTTTGGATAAAAGTACAACCTATATTTTCGTTTATGCTATTTCCTATACAAATTGAAATCAACATAAACATAAAGTCTTTTAAATTTAAGCCACAAGGAGTAATGCGTTATAAGCATACTATTATGCTAATTTTATTAAAACTTAAAGTCAAAAAAGAAAAACCGCGAGCAACCTATAGTAGCCGGCCACCTTGTCTATTATTTATTTTTCTATTTTTTAATGAGAATGATGTGAAAATATTTTTTACATTATTTTTATTATTTATTTAAAATGAAAATTGAGATCTAAAAAAGTACAAGGTTGTCCTCAAATATTGTTTCTTTTATTTTCTTTTATATTTCTCTTTTCAGTTGATGATTAAAGAACAATACGTGTAAGTAAAGTTCCTAAAATCTTAATGGATGTTTTTAAAATAAATAGACGAGGCTTTAGTCACTTCAATCTTTATCATAGTTATCAACTCAATATTTTATTATATTTATTAATTTAGTATTAATTATGAATTTAAAAATATTTTAAAAGTCGTAAATATTGAGGCAATTTATTTTAAAAATAAAAGTTGAGATTTTTCAGCTTTAAAAACTCTAGATGGTATAATGCCCTAAAAATTTTAAACGAATCTTATTCAAAAGTGACATAAAAAATAGAGGCATATACAGAAAACATGCAGAAAATATGATAAATATACTTTCTTTCTAAAGACTCGGCAGTCTGCACTAGAAACTAGAAAGTATAACAGGCATAGTTCATCTAGAAAAAAAAAGGGAAAGATACCTGCAGAAAGATATCTGGCAAACTTTCATCGATGGCAAAAGCTCTCAGAATAACAAGCCATGTCCTTTTGTTCTAGGAACACATCCCAACTATCTTGGAATCATGGTATATACTCACAATCAAGATATGAATAATTACGTCTGGATCCTCCAGAGTTCCCTTAAAACTCTTATGTTTTAGAGTTCTTAAAATCTCAACAATTGATTTTATACTAAATAATTCAGATATTACCACCTCAAAAATCTCAACAATTGATTTTATTCTAAATAATTCAGATATTACCACCTCAAAAATCTCAACAATTGATTTTATTCTAAATAATTCAGATATTACCACCTCAACATCTATCTTACTTTTATCAACTCAATATTTGTTAAGGATTGAGAATATGTTAAAAGCGGTGAAATATTGAGGTGGCAAAATCCGAATAATTTAACTGAAAAACGATGGTTAGAATTTAAGAAACTCCATTAGCTCCTGATCTTAGCTGAATACTGGTCCCAAATATAGTTGAAGCAGAACTAGGAATGCTTAACCATGATCAATCAGCAATATTGACACAAAATGTTCTTATTCACTACATTGTTACATGTACAAGTGTATGAACAGTGATAAATCACAAGCATGAGCATAGAACTTACATACTCTGGACAAAGAATATTCATGGCATCATGGATCAGGGTTAATGCTCGAGCGAGCAGATCCTGAAAGTCTTCATTAGCGAGATTTTAAGCACAATTTGCTCATTATTAGCAGCCAAATGAAAGGGTTGGAGTAGAGTGAATTTCATTTCAAGCAATTTCTGGACTAGTGGCCAAGAAAACAGCCCATCCGAAGATATTTCCCAGCAATTCGACTCAAATAATGGGGAAGGTTTGCAGGGCGGCATCTTCAATTTCTTTAAAAGATTTATGCAACAGAACCAGCCTTCAGCTTCGGTGTTTTCTGTTTGACAAAGAAAGCTGATAGTACACTTTTGCTGCGAACAGGGACACGTACAATCTGTCGATTTTGATTTTCAAATGACCTGTGAGCTGTCAATGCTTTGGAACTCTCGATTGTGTCCTACACAGAAGAAAAAAAAAAAGATCTTCGTCAGCTTTCTAATTTCACTCATCTATTAAGACAGGTAACAGGTATTACAGAACAAGAAATAGTGTGCAGTGCAATGAGGAAACAAATATCCTTGTCTAGTTTTGGTCAAATGCAACCCATCTTCTTGAGACAGCTACACCAACTGAATAGTCTGATTATCTGATCAATCTGATGTTTGAAATACATGCATTCTAGATAATACACATAAACAGCATTGGAAAATATTAATCTAACGCTATTTTCTATCAGATACAATATATTCTTTTTCAGAAAAGATTGTCCTAAAGACAGAAAAGAACTACATAGTCCAGTGGTTCCCCAAAACTATATCAGACAAAATCTAACAAATTCGGATCAGCTTATAAACTCTTTCACATGGTATGCAGCCCATTGATAAATGTGCACACACAGCAACTGAGTTGCTTGATGTGCATAATGTTGTCTCATTAATCACATGCCTAAGGCTAACACACTTGTAAGAGTGCACCACATTACCACCAGTTTGATTTAACACAAAGATTCTCCACACTGTTGACAAACATAATATACTGTATCTTCTCGTAGGAAAGATAAGATGTGTTCTTATGCTCTGTGTAAGGCAGTCTGGCACGAACCAAAGCTTCCAGCTTTGAAACCAGTGCTTTCCAGTCGTACTCAGAAAGCACAGTATTTTAAAAATATTCTGGTAGTTCATCCTAGGGGTTGGGTATTTTAGTACCCTATCAATGCTTGTTTCTTGCCAAGCCATCAAATTCAGTTGAGGACAATTAAAATCATCACTGTCTCAGAGGCAGTTATATAATAACATTGCATTATAGTTCACACCACCATCTGCGTCACAATCTGCCTAAGCACCATACTCGAATAAGATAGAAATAGTTCTGCAGAACCAGGACATAAGCAAACCAGAAACACAATGCCTACTGACCCAGACCACTCAAAACATGAACCTCTCATGTAAATCCCACCTAGAACACAATATGCTCCAGTACCCTAATGTTGGATAGATAATGTTTACTGCAGAGACAGGATAGAAATCACCCATAACCATGCCCACCAACCCAGACGATTCAAAACCCAAACTTCTAAGCAAATTCATTCAGAACACAACCTGCCCAAACACTATCCCCCAAGACGATAGAATAGTTCTGCTGCAGAGCCAGCATTTAAACGATAACCAAGCCTACCAACCCATCCCAGTCATCAGCTTGTCACAATAGAAAAAAGCTGAAATGCTCCAAGAACACACAGCTGAGTGCATATCAGGGCTTTTTCCTTTTAGATTTCACCTGACATCTTTGCTTGAGTTCATGTGCAAGGGTCACACCAATAATAATTGGTGAGAATCATGCCTAAATTAACGCCAAGACTATACACATGTGGAACTTATCACCTACTCAAAATCACATTGTTTAATCCCCATCAGTGAGAAACTTTTGTTAAGATATAAATTTGAAAAGTAGGAAAACGAAAGGCAATAAGATTGATAACAAACCACAGTATCAAACGGTAATACATAAGAAGTATTCAAGACACTTTCACGAAAGATATAATGTGCCATTAAAACATAATTGTGACTGATGACCCTTCCCAGACCAGGTTACTTACAAATGGTTAACACGCTTTTTTATTAAGTACAAATGGTTCACATGCTTATAAAGAAATTCAAGCAAATAACATGGCAAACACAAAAAGTCCAACGACTCTCAATTTTGATACTCAAGCATGCAAAAGAATGTTGCGCATGTCTGCGAGCTTTTTTGTTTTGACATTACCCTTCTTGTGGCAGTCAATGTTTGCATAACTGCACTAGAAGCAGGACCTCCACTTGAAAATTGAAGATGAGCTGCTGGGGATTTATTCCTGATAGTCTCTTCATTCTCTGCAAGCACATGAGCTTGAAGAATAAGTATTATATCCATCTATAGTCCAATAGCAACTAAACAAAGTAATATGACAAGGTGTGACTCTAATTCGACATACCTACAAGATGGAAAACCCCAGAAGCCTTTCCAGAGATTTTTGGGTCTTCAGTGCTGCACAAAAAGGAAAATGTCAAAACCCAAGAGAGAAAAAAGACTTTATGCTCTCTTCAAATATCAAGACAAAGGTACATAAACAGAAAAGGAGATACTGTGTCCACCATTTGAAACTTTACACAAGAACCTCTTTTAGTTACCTGGTCGAAGCATGGGGGGTCCCTTTCAAGGTAGACTTCGTTTCTGAGGCTAAATGCCAAGAAAGAGTTTTTGATGCAAGGATACCTACTTAAAACACGTGATAAATAATGCAAAATTCACTTAAATGAGAAGCAGCATCAAAACCAAAATGAAAAACTGCAAAAGCAAGATATCCCTACTGAAAAACAACGAAGTACATACCTTGAGGCTGAAGACAAGCTCTAGGTTGAAAGTGGCTTTGTCTGGCATCAATCTGTACGTGTGGACTAAATTGTACCTTCTTATTGACAGAATCTACATTGGAGGTGAAGCCAGAAAATTAGAAAGAGAAGGAAAAAAAAAAAAAGGAAAAAGAAGTTTAAAAAAAACTCATCATACTTCTAAAAGAAGCTCATCATAGTTAGTCTTACTTGGTAAAATGTAGTGTTTGTGGTGCCTAGGGATGAAAGCCGACAACTGCTGCTGCCTGAGGCCTTCTCTAATTGTGTATGTTTGACATGTCAGAAGTTGCTGATATTAAGAAATCATGTTGGTTCAGCACTATCAATTCAACAATCCCTCAACAATAGCACATCCAATTAGACTAATGTGAGCAATTTACCTGATTTAGACAAGAAATCCTAAGCTCCATGGTTGAGACTTCTAATGCTTGCTGATCGAGAAGGTCAGTCAACTTATAAGCAACTGTGCCAAGGTGATCAACAGCATTTACCAGGGCCCGAACAGCATAATCTTTCAGATTGTCCAGTACCCTGAGACAAAAATACAAAAATAATTTTCTGCCATGTAGATTATCTTCGATTCTCTCTCGAAAAACTTAACAAAAACTTGTATCCCTTGTCCTAAATTCTTATGGTTAGCTGCACAGCCTCCAACTCTATCTAGGACAATGACATACCATCATGTCTATTTTCAGCATCTTGAACCACGAAAGAAAGTTTAGAAAATGTGTACATACTATCTTTAACATATATTGCATGTACATATCAGTTGCAGATTAGAGGTAAGGATCAACATAACATGAGCCCCTCCTATATTCCCACGATTGTGCCCCATCTTGTAAAAGTTTCCAAATCAATCTAATTGTTTATGTTTGTTACACCAAATGCTTTAAAATTCTGTCCCATATTCTAATTACCATGTTGTTTATTCAAGTGGAATTCATATACTCTTCAATGTTAGAGAGAAACTCATGTCAAATCCAAATTTTGAAAAGCGTTGAGTGCAACTATTCTAAGTTTTTCATTAGATGCTACATAGTATTTAATTGACATCACGACTTATTCTGTGATAATATCATTGAAGTTCAGTCATATTCTTAGTCTAGGAGAGTGCCACGTAGGAATCTCATCCAGGATGATGTTGGTTTCGTTACATGCAAATCTTTAAGATCACAGTCATACAACAACTGCAGTGTGAGAAATGACATAAGCTCTCACTAATGAAACGAAGTTACGCAATAAATTCATTGCATAAATTATATACAATGAAACTGGTAGTCTTACATCTGCTTCTGCTCACTGTGAAGATACGATTTTTCACAATATTCTGCAGCAGAATACAGTTGAGGTCTTAAGTTCTTAAGTTCCTGGAATAACGACAAAATGATCAGATTAGAATCAAAGCAACAATTTTGCTTCAAACAACATAATCACATTGCCATAAGAGAAATTATTCATAAGAATACTACATGAAAGAGTTTAAAAAGCACAAAACAAAAATATTTTAATAAATAGAAGAAATCAAAGCAATCCTAGAAAATAATAGATAATATGAAAAGTATCTGACCATATTACATATACCTGATATTACTCCTTGCAACATAAACAAGTTCGACTTGACATATAGCATATTAAAATATATATATATAACATATTGATAAGTGTAGTGAGATAAATTAAAAATGCCTCACATGGGTAAAATCTATTAGGGGAAATTGTGGCAATAAAAAAACCATATAACATATATAACATGCCCTTGTACACGAAGGAAGAACTCCGGGCACCGCCCTCTGCGCCAAAATAATCATTACATCTCCTCATAGTAGTATATCACACTCATTATTCCTTAACAAAATTCAGCATTCTTAGCATGTAATTTCCCAGAAGCCACTCACACAAAGCATTGATTACAACACACCACATGCAATGCCCAAAATGAGAAAGATTACACTAACTCCTCAGTCTCCTCTCCTGACTGCCAAGAAAATAGATAGATAGAGAAAACATAACGGGTTAAAAGGCCTCAATTCCTGTCCGCCTAATACAACCGTTTGACTCAGTTGACACGATTATTTTCCATAATTTCCAACCCCTTTTCTCTTTCCTTAACTTTCAAAACAATCAAACAGCAACAGTGCGCAAATTGTAAAATTTGGCCATAGAGCATACCAAGCATAACAAAATTGATCAACGAAACAAGAAGAATCCAGATCTGGCGCTAAAAACCCGGCAACAAACTCATCCACAAATGCATAATATAAAAATTATCTGAAAGAGAGCTGCTGAACCTGCAAAGCTTTGACGAAGCTTTTGCTGCGCTCCATGGAGACCTCGTCGAAGGTCATGGCCGGATTGACTGGCCTCGCTTGCTTCACTTCCATCTCAGTAGCAATCACCGACGCTCTGGATTTCACGGTCAACTACAAGAAAGAAATGGAAGAGCCCAAGAGCATTGACAAAGAATAAAAAGGGAATATATTAAGGGTTAGATTTGGGGTTAGGTTCTGGTTGGAGAGCTAATAAGCGAGTGGTTTTAGAGAGAGAGAGAGAGAGAGAGTGAGAGTGAGGTCGAAGCAATCGCAGCAAATGCGATTTTGGAGTTAATGGGAAGCGAAAATGACAGTGGGATTACTTTATTCATTTATTGTGAGCGGTACGTGGGTAGTTGATGGGCGTTATTGAGGCGGTGGTTTTCATTGATTAAACAACAACCGGCAATCGCCTCTCTCCGACATACGACGACGAAATGACGAAACTCTCCCCCATTAATGAGCTCGGAAATTCCTACCGGTTGGCGTGTATGGGCGATGATGACGATGACGAGATGACGAAGCTCTACGTGGCATGACGACGATGAATCGAACCGTCTCTCTCAAACGCGTACAAGTGGCCACACTGGCATGTGATGTTCATGTGCCTATACGGAGGAGTCAAGGTTGGAGGAAATTTTTCACACATGAGACAACTTTAAAAATACACATCATAGAGGAATTTCTTCCTTCCCAACGTAATCTACGACTGGCTTAATGGCAGCTTACTTAACTAATGTACCGTAGTGTTTGTGACTCTACTAATAAAATTTACATGCCAACTGAGGAAAAAAAATGCAATAGTCATCCGAATATCCTCCGCTAATTACACCTCAACTCCGATGCTCATCGTCCCGTTTATCGCATCAGCATCCCAATTTACCTTAAAGGTTGTTTTCTAACAAACTTTTCATATTTTTTAGGTCCCACCCTAGACTCTTTCGTAGTATATTAATCTCCTTTAAGTTTGCATGATTTGAGTTATTTGTTAATGTTTTTATTTCGAAAATAAAAAATAAAATTTATAAGAAACGAGCCAAAATAGGCGTAAAAAAAAAAAATAAAATTAAAAACTACTACTAAATATGTTAAATTTTATGAATTTTCACGTACCCATTCACACAATTTAAGGCCCATATATCTGATGGGCTAGCCCAAGCTCAAGCCATCAAGAAATATGGGTTAAAAGTCAAATATAACGAAAAATGGGCTAAAAGTCCAATACAACGAAAAGCTTGATCCAAATTCCAAAGGCTACGAAACACGTAAATCTAATTTTGTTAATTAACATGTAAAAAAATACATATTTTTTAATAAAATTATTATTTTTTAAAAAATGTAAATCTCTGCCCAGGAAAATTTTATCCTTTGGCAGTTGGCACCGTGGCAGTGGGTCTATGTGATGCGATCTAGACCGTTCGTTCGTCTTTATCCGGACGTACGACCCAGATCGGAGTAAATTCTCCTGGTGTCAATTTTTGGCACGACATATTCCAACTGCCAATCACATTTTTTTCTTAATTTTAATTACTCGATAATTCCAATTATCCGGAAACGTAAAACTTGTTATCCAAACAGATTTCGCTTCCCTTTCTTATTTTCTCGCCACCAACAGCAAGTTCCATTAGAAAAATTTTCCGTTCACTTTCCCGGGAAAAATGGAATTATTTTCTCAGTTGACCTAATATAGTAATATAACCTTTTGCAAACCCCAAAAATTTCTTTTTCGGAAAATTTTACCGTTCCATGGCTCTTCTCATCCGTTCACCTGAAATTTCCACTCTCCCGAAGTTCTTCTGTAACCCTAGTCCTAGGAATCCCAAAAGCTTCATTACTTTGAGGAATAACGGGAAGGCTGGGTCTAGGGGTAGGGGTAGGGTTAGGGTTTCGGGGATGGATCAAGGCGTGAGCTTGTACGGACAATTCTCGGCTCCGGTGAAGCGAGGTTCCAAGCCGAGCAAAGAGGAGGAAGAGAAGCAGAATTACTATGTGAATGTGGGCTACGCGATTCGGACTCTGAGAGAGGAGTTTCCCGAGGTCTTTTACAGGGAGCTCAGTTATGATATCTATAGGTATGATTTTTTATTTTTTTTTTCATCTTATGTTTGTTGTATTTGCAATCTACCTGTTTGGTTGCTGAAAATGGAGGACAAGAAAAGAAAATTTTCGAATTTTTTGTTATTTCCTCCTTGTTGTTTTAATTCAATCGAAAGCCCCGTATCAATTTAGCGAAATAGTTGAATCATGCTTGTTTATGTGATGGGAAACAAGAAGTAAATTAAATTTGTGAATTTGATTGGTGATTATAATTGGAAAGTGACCCCCTTTGTTTAAATTAGAATCGCATGGAGGGTTAAGATTGATTTCTATGTCAAGGTAAAACTTATTTGTCATGTAACTTACTAAGAAATTATATGCTGTTAGGAATACTGTTATAGTTAATTCGGTATCGTCACTGCAAATAAGTTGGACAACATGGTGTAATAGTTAGTGCCTGCCTGCTTACCCACATTTTATGCCGTGTAAGTTATAAAGTTAGTCATTTTATTTTGTAATACTACTTAAGGCTATAGCCTGTGATACTTCGGCAAAAGTATTTGTTGGGATATTTGGGTCAATTTCACTCAATAGAAAAATTGATCTAGGATCTCCTCTGAGGAGAGGGAGCTGGGTATGACCAGATCAAAAAACTTGTGATACGCTGCCACTAAAGCTTAGGTGTGATTTTTTAAATTGTAATCCTTATAGTTTTTGTTAATGAGGATAGGTAGGTAGCGAGTTTTTTCCTTAGTCTTCTCTAGATGGATATTTAAATGAAATTTGCTTATAAAAAAATATGGACACTAAATTGAAAATAAACTCTTTGATTTTGAGCATCTCATTTAATTAAGAGTGCATGGACAGAAAAGCATGGAAAAGATGTAGCATTATTCTGTATCGTGGGCTTGTATTTTTCATGCATCTTTTGATAGATTATTGGTGATACTTGTCAACAACAATAGCAGACAGATTAACATCATTACTATCTTTCACGACATGAGAACAGTAATTCTAGGTAATAGTTACGGAATAAGATTGCAGTGTTCAAATTCAAACCTGTGTATAATATATAGAGAGATATCCATTGAATCTGCATGCATGTCATGGTGTAGTTGCAGATAGGTTCCAATGTTCAATGTATGGCACCACCTCTTAGACACTTGGACTCATCACTCAACTCACCTCACCTCCCACACACTTCTACCCATGCCGAAGAAAATTTGTCAGAAGTCGGCATGTAATGATTAAAATATATATGTGAATGCTGTTAGTTTTTTACTTTTGACCGAGGAAGACACTGAAGGAGCACACACACACACACACACATATATATTGCATAACAGTTGGGTTGCAGTTATTTGTATGCTGATTTCCCAAAATTATATCAAGACTATTGCTGTTGCAGATTATTAAGGGATGAGTTTGCATTGTTAAGACTATAGATGCCAATGAAAGTAGGACGTTTCAGTCTATCATGTAGAAGTTCTTATCATGTTTTGGTTGAATTTTTTTTTTAATATATATATTTTAGTTATAATGTTTGCAGTTATGAACTGATCTATGTCATCGTATATATGGCAAGAATGGGGTATTTGATTGTCTAGCACGCATGCCAGTAGCCTAGACAAGACTTGTATGCATTTTTTATTTTCACTAGCTCGTAAAACTCTGTGCGTATCAGTATCACATGGAATTTTGTTAAAAAAACATCTCTAGTATATGCTAACAATTTTCATTGTACTTTGGGCAGGGATGACATCGTTTTTAAAGATCCTCTCAATGCTTTTAGTGGCATTCAGAACTATAAATCAATTTTCTGGGCACTACGATTCCATGGCCGGATATTTTTTAAGGCATTGTGGGTTGACATCGTTAGTGTGTGGCAGCCTATGGAGAACAGCATAATGGTTCGATGGACTGTCCATGGCATCCCACGAGTCCCATGGGAGAGTCATGGTCGATTTGATGCCACCTCAGAATATAAATTCGATAAGAAAGGAAAGATATTCGAGCATCGAGTTGACAACATTGCTTTCAATTCACCTTCAAAGTTTCGGGTGCTGGCTGTGGAGGATTTAATCCAAACTCTTGGTTGTCCCTCAACCCCGAGACCAACTTATTTTGAAATTTCTTCTCCTCCATCTTCAGAAAGAACTATTCATTATTAAAGCGTTTTACAAATTTTGATATAAATCGTGCTATGTAAGTAAATATCAAGCTAGAGCTTTGCATCTTCTTCAGTGTAAATCAGTGTGAGAACCTGGTTTAGAACGCAAAATGTTCTTGAAGTTGATAGTTCGAAGTGTATAGTGTCTGGTTGATCTAATTATTAGCACTAGCTAATATGAACCATATTGGCATGTTGTAAATTACTTAGAGATGACTTTCAGCCTTCCTCAAAGTGTTGTTTAAGCATTGTGTATTGAGTAAATGTATAGTGCAGGTTAAATGCAAATCATTTATTCGTGAATTGGGGACCAGTAAATATGAAGCTAGAGCTTTGCGTCTTCTTTTTTTTCTAAGCTAGAGCTTTGCATCTTCTTGAATCTATACCTACACGTCTACACCTGACTTTGCCCGCAAAATGCAACTTCATTTATTCGTTAATTGGTAATTAAGTAAATATAAAACTAGAGCTTTGCATCTTCTTCAATGTTTATCAGTGTAGGAACGTGTTTAAGACTGCAAAATGGTCTTGAAGTTGACAGTGATTTTGTTGTGTTTTTAGATTTTAGTATAATTAAGGGTAAATTACACTTTGCCTTACTAAGCTGTCATCTCATTCTCAAATTAACCTTTAAATTACAGCATACAACAATTCAAACTTATAAATTATTGCAATTTTTCGAGTTTCCTCGTGTCAAAATTACCAATTTGGAATGGAAAATTTTAGCATATGCCTTGTATGTGTGCCTAAGTTACCAAATTGCCCTTAAAAAATGTGACACAAATACCACCAAAGGGTGGCGGCCACCCCCAGTCACAACGGTTGGCTGTACAACCAGCCTTCTGAAGGTGAAGGGTGATTGCATTGCTTCCTATTTGAACAAGTGAGCAATGATCGTGCGGCTATCTTTTCTAAACAAATGGGGACTCCTCGCGTAACCATCCTACTAAAGAGATGAGTGTTGTTATGTGATCAATCCCTTTGTTATGTCCGAGACTAGTCATGTGGCCACCCCTTTATTATATTAGGAGTGATCACACAACCACCTCTTTGAATTAGTAAAAGTAGTTTCACAGCAAATAAGAGGAATGATCGTACAACCACCTCTTTAAATAAATGGGGGCGGTGCATGACAACCCTTTCTATTATGTTAGGGGTGATCGTGCTCCATCATTTTAAAAAAGTGGGCTACCCTTCTAAATAAATAATGGGTAACCACATGACTAACCTTTTAAAATAGGTTAAGGGTGTGTAACCCCTTTGAACAAAAGTTACGTTAGTTTCTTTTTAATTTTTCTTTTTTTAAAGTGAGGGAAATTTGTTAAGTAAGACGCTAAAAATTTTCATCCAAAATAATGGTCAATTTTGACAATGGACAATTCTGAACATTGTGTTAGTTTCTAGGTATGAGTTGAATGAATTGTAGTTTAAAGGCTACCTGAGAATGTGATGATAGTTTGGAAAGACAAACTGTAATTTACCCTACAATAAATTTAGAAGTTCAATAATCCATCAAAGGAAGAGTAGATTCTTGACTAATTTTTACGGGAATTAGGAATCTGGAATGAGAAGTTGAGAGGCGCAAATTGGATATGGAAAAATAAAATTAGAACAGGAACTTATATATTTTGTAATCCATAATTTCCCTTCACAAATCTCATTATATTCTGTAATTATTAATTTATTCTGACAAATGTGGGCTGAAGATCATAAAGGGAGCAAGTCAGAGAAGTGATTTGGAAAAAGGATGACGACAGTCTACAGGTCGTTGCACCCTATTAGAGAACAAACACCATCAGGTTAAAGATAAGCCAAATCTGATATAATTTCAAGATATTGAACTCACAAATGGTTTAAGTAGTACACAACTAGACAAAAGCAAGATGAGCAGAAGGAGAATTGTCTGCAATTTACAACGCCGTGTGCGTTTGACAGTGATTATTAAGATTGTGAAACTAGAGCAACCCTTCAGCCACGCACTCTTTAGCAACAGAACAAGATGATGAATGTCACAATTGGGCCATAATTCCCCTATATAAACCATGCTTTACACTAACATAGCCAAGCAAAAAAGCAACACAGAAAAATGGCATTGGAGTCATCAAATTCAGTAGCATTATTCTGCTTAGCAATGCTAACACTGGCAATGGGTATAAATGCTGGCGGAATTGCTATCTATTGGGGTCAAAATGGAAATGAAGGCACCTTGGCGGAGACCTGTGCCACTGGAAACTATGACTTTTGTGAATATAGCTTTCCTACCAACCTTTGGAAATGGTCAGACTCCTATGATTAACCTCGCAGGCCATTGTGATCCCTACAGCAATGGCTGCACCGGCTTAAGCTCTGACATTAAATCATGTCAAGCCAAAGGCATTAAGGTGATGCTTACGATCAGAGGCGGTGCAGGGAGCTACTACCTTACCTCTTCTGAGGATGCCAGACAAGTTGCTACTTATCTTTGGAATAACTTCTTGGGAGGAAAGTCCTCCTCCCGCCCACTTGGTGCTGCTGTTTTGGATGGAATTGATTTTGATATTGAAGGGGGCACCAACCAGCACTGGGATGACTTGGCAAGGTACCTCTCTGGATACAGCAAGCAGGGCAAGAAGGTGTACTTGACTGCAGCTCCACAGTGTCCTTTTCCAGATGCTTGGATTGGGGGTGCTCTGAAAACTGGTCTGTTTGATTATGTCTGGGTCCAATTCTACAATAACCCTCCTTGCCAGTACACTCCTGGGAGTATTGGCAATCTGGAAGATGCATGGAAGCAGTGGACTTCAGACATCCCTGCTACCAAGATTTTCCTGGGACTACCTGCTGCTCATGCAGCAGCAGGAAGTGGCTTCATTCCTGCATCTGATCTCACTTCCCAAGTGCTTCCAGCCATTGAGGATTCTTCCAAGTATGGTGGTGTTATGCTGTGGTCCAAGTATTATGATGATCAATCTGGATACAGTTCCTCCATCAAGAGTCATGTTTGAATACCCAGATGATTTGTATCCAAGCTTCTGCATTTTTCACTTGTGTTCTCTCTATATGTACTAATATCATATATGATTCGTATGGACATATTATGAAAGTGTGATATTTAGCATTATTTTTCATCCAAACTTCTTTTAATTTAGCCTATAAAATTATCACGTATCTCTTAAATAAGAGGTAAATCAAAAGCAAAATTTGAACTCAAATTTTTTTTTTTCTAAGCAAAAAGGTGGAAAGGGACAACCAGTGTAATTTCTCCCCTTAGACATGACCATCGCTGTGGAATATTCAGTTTAAGCCATAGCTACTGCTTGGAAAGGCAATTCCGTTACCACAACCCCACCAAAATGCAAGTTGGTATAGCCCTTCTTAGTAGCATCTAATTCACGGACTACTACCACAAGCGGGTTCGAACCTGTGACCATTAGAAAGAAAGGAGGGAATAAATTGAATCTTATCCCCTACTGCTTTACCAACTCAACTACCACTTTAGTGGTAAAATCTTTGGTTTTAATACTATATTAAACAATCCCTTATCTCACCATCCAGTACTCCAAGATGACCATCATCCACTGAAATAGAAGATATTTTCAAGTTAATCAGTCAGGATGAGACAAGATTTTCAATACTTAACCAAATATGTATAAGTTTGATTTAATAAGATGACGTTGAGTTGATATTGAAAATGAGGCAGAAGCAAACAAAAAAATTTCATTGAAAGTTGTAGACCAAAGGCGCCGCCCAAGGCATTTGTCTCACTCTGTTGAACATACCAACAACAACATACTTGTACTCTAGTCCACCGCGTAGACCACCTCTAATTTGTTTGAAGGGGCTGTCCGCTGTTGTGTTGTAAAAACTATAAAGTGTGATACAAATTTGATTTTTAAAGAATTATAGGAATGTTTTAAAATGAAAATTGAGATAGGATCCTATAATTCGTGTTCACGTGTTGGGTTTGAGTCGTGTTGAGACATAGATATAATATTATATAAATCAACTTTAATTTAATCAATTTACTTAAATGGGTCAACCCTCACGTGATAAGATTATTGTTCTTTCGTTATAAACGAGTTGATAGGATTTAAAATATTAAAGCGGATAAAATATCTTAAGGATTGTAAATGATTTTGAAGCCTAAAGTATTTGATCCTCCTTAATCGAGTAAAGGATTGTATTTGTCCCCAATTCTTCACAAAACTATCAGCATTACCATTGTCATCTTTCCAACTAATGGTAATCTTTCCAACTAGAAACGAACAGAGACAAAGAAGAAGAGACGGATGAAGAGTTTTGTGAAAAAAAGGCATTTGGGAGGTGGGAAAATTGGAGAGATGAATCTTTTTCAAACACTCTAATGTCCCAGTGAAAATCACTACTAATGTGAAAAATTGTCACATGTACTTCCAAATACATTGCATACTCCCTGACTTAACAGTAAAAATCAACATCAAATTTTGAGTGAATTATCATTTCACTGTTAAGTCAAAAAATGTGCACTTAAAATCAACATTAAATTTTGAGTGAATTAAAAATCAATATTAAATTTTGAGTGAATTATCATTTCACTGTTAAGTCAAAAAGTGTGCACTTAAAGTGCAAGTAGCATTTCTCTTGATGTGAAATATAAAGATTAACCCGTTAGCATGTCTCAATTGGAAAGTCCATCATCTGGGAAGTGTAATAGCCCCCTATCTATTATTTAGACACAGGAAACATCTCAGCAAATCTGATATTATTGTCAGAGTTAGTTAATCAATGTTAATTGTTAAACAACATAAAGAATGAAATCTAGGACACACCAAATTAGAATTCAAGATATGGAACTTAAAAATGGTTTCCTGTTGGGGACCATGCCTTCCAAAGGAAAAAAAAAAAAAAAGTTGCCTTTCTACGACAAAAATTAGTTCACAACTAGAGAAGGCAATATGAGAATGCGAATCGACTCAAATCCACAACGCCATGTACGTTTATCAAAGACTATTTCGATTAAAACATAAGAAAGAAGAAGGTAACCCTTGGGCCACGCACTCAGCATGAGAACAAGATGATAATTATCATTATTGGGCCATCATTGCCTCTATAAAAAGCATGAGATATAGTCAAGCAACAGAGCTTAAGAAAAACTCTACACTGCTCAGTGGCTCAAGTTCCAGCAGGTCTCAGAAAAATGGCATTGGAGCCATCAATTTCGGTAGCATTACTCTGCTTAGTAATGTTAACACTGGCAATGGGTTCAAATGCCGGTGGAATAGCTATCTATTGGGGTCAAAATGGAAATGAGGGCACCTTGGCGGAGACCTGTGCCACTGGAAACTATGACTTTGTGAATCTAGCTTTCCTACCATCCTTTGGAAATGGTCAGACTCCTATGATTAACCTTGCAGGCCATTGCCATCCCTACAGCAATGGCTGCACCAGCTTAAGCTCTGACATAAAATCGTGTCAAGCCAAAGGCATTAAGGTGATGCTTTCAATCGGAGAAGGGGTGGGGAGCCACTACCTTACCTCATCAGAGGATGCCCGACAAGTTGCTACTTATCTTTGGAGTAACTTCTTGGGTGGAAAGTCCTCCTCCCGCCCACTTGGTGCTGCTCTTTTGGATGGAATTGATTTTGATATTGAAGGGGGCATCAACCAACACTGGGATGACTTGGCAAGGTACCTCTCTGGATACAGCAAGCAGGGTAAAAAGGTGTACCTAACTGCGGCTCCACAGTGTCCTTTCCCGGATGCTTGGATTGGAGGTGCTCTGAAAACTGGTCTATTCGACTATGTCTGGTTCCAATTCTACAATAACCCTCCTTGCCAGTACACACCTGGGAGTATTGGCAATCTTGAAGATGCCTGGAAGCAGTGGACTTCAGAAGTCCCTGCTACAAAGATTTTCCTGGGACTACCTGCTGCTCCTACAGCAGCTGGAAGTGGCTTCATTCCTGCATCTGATCTCACTTCCCAAGTGCTTCCAACCATAAAGGATTCTTCCAAGTATGGAGGTATTATGCTGTGGTCCAAGTATTATGATGATCAATCTGGATACAGTTCATCCATCAAGAGCCATGTCTAAATATATAGCTAGGTCACTCTATGATATATTTGTATCCAAGTTAACTTCCTAGATGGGTGTTCTTGTATCTCGCACTTGTGCTCCATCTATAATAAGAAGAATTGTGTACTGTTGATACATGATCCCTTCTTCTCCCTTTGGTTATCTTTTCCCTCAGATCTTGATGGCATGCTTAAATAACAACCTCCCATTTGCCAATACTTTATTTAGTAATGACTAACAACTTATCAGCAGAACAATTCTATACTCTACAATGATCAAATGCTGTTTCTATGTCAAAAATTTAAATAATAACCTCCCATTTGCCAAAACAGATCTCAACCCACCATGGACTAACTTGGGGAAAGAATTGGAGGGTAGGGGAGTATACCTTAAGCTATTCCTCTTGACAGAAGTGTGGACAATAAACAAGATCCTGTCATTTCAGTTCAAAGTCTGTTAAATTTTTGGAAGGCATCCAAGAAAGATTCACCAACGCTGTTTTAGGAAACTTCCTCCAACAATAGATGTGACTTCAGAAGTGCTGCCGGCCATCAAGGGCTTGGCAAGCGCAAGAGGCAATGCTGTGGAAGAAGTATTATACAATGTCGCGTGAAAAAATCATTCCTTTCCTTAACAGACACGCTTAGATATATACAAAGTTGCGTAAAACAAAATCTAAAGGGTTTCAGTCTCAACGATCTCCATTTCCTACATGCATTCGCCTAACATATAAATCTATAAGAAATAAGCACAGAAGTAATAAGCACATCCTCTGTTTTACTGCAATAGAAACTATCCAATAGCCTGACACCTCAACATTTCAAAGTATCAAGTAATTCCCACAACGTGAAGAAATATCAAGCATAGCTTAGCACTCTGTGGTAATGAAGGAAAAACATTAAATATATTTTTTGAACAAAAATAAACAAAGAAAACAAATCTGGATTTCAAATATAAGCATAGTATATGAGATATGATATCAAATTTGGAAGTAATAGTCATCCTAATGGCACAAGCCAAGGAAAATTATGAAAATACCAACCAAAAAAAAATTCATCTGTTAGCTGCCTCAGCCATGAGTATTAACAGCCTCCCACACCAAGTTTTTCGGGACAGGGCGAGTCAAGTCGCGAGCCTCCATGGCAGCGGTCCTGAGGGTCCCGATGGTGGATACGTTGGCAGCCAAGAAGGACAAACTTCTGTAAGGCAACTTGTGCTTCTCGCATAAAGCCTCCACAATAGGAGAAACCTTCCTCAACTGGCACCGCGGTAATCGGGGGAACAAATGGTGCTCAAGCTGGAACTGCAATCCACCAAAGAACCAATCCATCCATGGCGGGCAAGAAATATCCAAAGTCCCACCTGTCTGTTTCTCAAACCAATCATTCCCATTAGGATGTCCAACATAAACATCCGCTGAAAAATGGTTCAAAGTGAACTGATTGTGTTGGATCCCTGTCACAGCAAAACTCGCCATCACGAACATCACCCTCTCGCTCCAACTGGGTAGGCATGACACAAGGAGAGGAAACCAGGTCCAGAACACTAGGATTCCCAATATGTTCAATGCTCTATTAGGGACTCCTTTCCTAGCGAACAACAACAAGAGTGTCTGAACAAACAAGTTAACCCTTGCAACACACAAGATCGGATAATATGTCCAATGCTGGTAACTGACTAGAAATCTACACACAGAATCAAACGTCATCTCCCTCCCATAAAAGCAGGATGTTATAGAATTAAACAGTTCGGAGGACACAGCAAAGACTGGAATGTGTTGGAGATCAGGATCGTGATCAAGGCTATTGCAAGCGAGGTGGTGGGCATTATGAGTCCATTTCCACCAAGCAATGCTGATCCCAGTTAAGCAATTCCCAGCCAGGATTTGCGTAACTTTGTTAAATACAGGGCTTGACATTACTTGGTAATGCCCGGAATCATGACCCACATAAGCACTCTGAATCCAAAGCAAACCCAACAACATACCACAAACCAAATGAACCAACACGCTCTCAGATCTCAAAACACCATAAACAACTAGGGAAAACAAAAAAGTAACGCCTAAAAGGGTGTACATAGTCCCATGTCCTTTTTTTTCAAACAACCCCTGTTTGGCAAACTCAGAGGCAAGTTTTCTGTAATCCTTGGACACCTCTGAGATCTTGAAATCCTTGAGATAATACCCAGTAAAAAACCTGTCGAGGTATTGCCACGCGGTTCCAGGATGGTAGGCTATGAAAGCGTCGGTGACATCTTGGCCAGCCAAGCCGAGGAGAGGAGTGTCGCCACCGGGGTGATCCTTAATCCAGTCAGAGACATCGTAAACCTTGTTCTGGATAGAGATCCACAAGTCCCCTGGCTTGTTGTGCTTCTTGAGCTCCTCCACGGTGACATACTTCTTCTCCGCCTCCATTCTTGGTAGTATATATGCAAATGCAAATCTAAGAATCAGAATAACACGAAAAAAAAGCACATAAACGGCGACAATTGGTAACAGATACAAACAAATCAAGTCAAGAAATCCCCTTTCTGATAAATGGGGAGGCTTTTTATGCGAAAAACCTCAAACCCATTCTCAGGGATATCCCTGATTTGATTTGGAGTTTTGAGTTTCTTCCAATGTCTCCGTTCTCTGTCTCGTAACAACGCTTGCTGTGTTTAGTTGTTGTGTTAATCCTGTTTTAGAGTATCCTCCCACTACGAGGTTTATATATAACGTACAGCGAGGCAGCGGTTTCCAGCAAGGCACGCTCTGAGGCGTTCGCACGTGGTGGTTTTATCAAAACAAGGGAACATTGGAGGAGAATGTTGGGTGCTCTTGTTTACACGTTAAGTCACGGTTTTGTCCATTGATTTGGATTTGGGACGGCCTAGATGGGGAAGGCGGTGAAGTTATCGTGTACGCGGGTACAGGAGAAAAAAAAATCGTTGTGGTTTAAACTTTAAAGTATGTGAGATATTTTTGAGAAGGGTGCCTCACATGCCTGACGTTTGGACAAGTATTCAAATGCCAGCCAAACAAAGTATAAGCTTTTCGATTATTTGCTTTTCTTATCCTTTTTTTTATTTTATTTTTTTGAATGTGTTAAAAAGCATTATATGATGACGAATAATCAAATTTGCTTAAGCTAATCGCTTGCTCGTAGACTCGTAGTGGCCACAAAGGAAGAAAAAAAGGTAAAAATATTCCTATAATATTAATGCCATTTTCTCAAACTTTACGGGGCGTTTTTGGTATTCTTTTACCGTGTATTTAAGAAACGGTAAAATGATATGGCCATTTTGTTTTGTTATTTACATCAAAATTTACGACAATGACTTTGAATTTTAATAAAGGGTTAAATACCTAATTACTCCCTAGGGTTTCATTTTTTTATTTTTTCATCTTTAGGGTTTGATTTTTATCACAAGAGATCATTGTGGTTTTGATAAAGGACCAAGTCATCCATTGAATGTTAGTTGACTAACGAAAATGACATGTAAACTAATTAAATATTGACACATGTCATATAATTTATTTTTTATTTTTATTTTAAACAAAAAATTAAAAAAATATATATTTAAAAAAAAAAAAAATCGGGGTGGCCGAAACCACCCCCAATTTGGTTTGAACTGAAGAAATCCTCCCAATTTTTTGTTTCTTTTTTTAAATATATATATATTTTCTAAAAAAAATAAAAAAAACTACCCCAAATTTTTTGTTTCTCTTTTTTTTTAAAAAAAAGAAAATTTTAATTTTTTTTAAATAAAAAAAATTAATTACATGACACATGGCAAGATTTAATTAGTCCAAGTATCATTTCCGTTAAGTTAACTAACGGTCAATGGATGGAATGACCAATTTGATCCTTTATCAAAACCACATGGACCTTTTGTGATAAAAATTAAATCCTAAGGAGGAAAAAATAAAAAAGTAAAACCCTAAGGAGTAATTAGGTATTTAACCCTTTAATAAATCATACTTCATTAAGAGAAAATTGATAGTTTGAATTTTTTTTTTCTTTTTCGTATGAACATGTTAAAAACAAATAAAATTAATTAAAAATGGCATGTCAATGTACAAAAGAGATTTGACTAATGATATTCCTTGACATTTCATTTTGGGATTGGGATCTCCAGGAAAAATTGTTCATAAGAAATTTTAAAAATTTTGGCCATTCAATATCATTCAAGGGTCTACAATATGCCATGCACTCCTTGGGGCCATGGGAGGTGGCCAAAGCCACCCCCAACCACTTCTTGGTGGTGGCCAAAGCCACTTCTATGATTCAGTTGAGATGGTTGGCCATCTCTCATTGCAAAAATAAAGTTATTGACTACTTCATATATTTTTATTATTTTTATATTTTTTTAAAAAAAAATAAATAATATTTTATTATTTTATTATTAGTAAGACACGTGGTATGTTGTAAACCTTTGAAAGACATTAAATGGTCAGAATTTCTAAAAATTTTAATAGGAATTTTTTTCTTATTGCTTTGGATCTCAATCCATCGTTTTGATCTTGGACGATTGACACATGTCTTAGTTGATCAATATCTCACTTTCCAAATGTCACTTAACTTTGGTCCAAGTTATGACACGTGTATTTATATCATTTTGCAGTATCATTTGACTCAGCTCCATTTTACAAAAGCGAAATGCCCTCCCACTTTTTTACACAATTTTTTCACACCCACATAAAATGATTATTTATAGAAACCATAATTTTTGTACATGGTCCTATTTTTCTTGAGCATTCCCATACCTCATATTTAAACATTTTTACTGATACTAAAGCCATGTTTGGTGTGTAAATTAGACCCTTTAATTAGATTAGTTAACACTAAATACAATTAGTCTTTTGTTTGGTAATACTTTATTCTCGGAAATAGTCTATTTTTACAGGACTACTAATCCCATACACACTAGATTAGCTAAGCCACTAAAAAATGAGTGGCTTAGCTAATCCATTACTGTGTGATTCAAATAAACGTGTAAAATTGCAAAAAAAAACTCTATCCTTCTCACACCCACAACCACGAGACTCTCATGATCTCCATCTCTCAAAGCAACTCTCTCAGTTGCAAAATGCAACAATTTATCTTCTCTGCACAAGATATCTCTCTCCCCTTCTATTCTCTTCGATCTCTATTTTCTTTGTTATTTAATGCTTTCTATGTTTTTCGGATTTTTTTTTTCTTCTCTCTTAGTTTTTTTATTTTTTATTTTTTTATTCTCTCTTAGTTTGTTTTTTTTCGTTATCTCTCTTTTTTTTTTTTTTCCTTCTCTCTCAATCTTTTTTTTTTGTTTTTTATTCTTTTGATTCTCTACAATGTTTCTTTGATTCTGTTTCTCCATCTCTTTGTTTTTTAAAAAAATAATTGGTATCGTTTATTTTTCTTGATTATGTTTCTCTGTCTCTCTTTCTCTGTACCATTTCTCTGTTTTTTTTTTTTTTTTTTAATTTTATTTCTTTTGATTCTCTGTAACATTTCTCTTTGATTCTATTTCTACGTCTCCCTTTTTTTGGTTTAAATTTTTGTACCGTTTATTTTTCTTGATTGAGTTTGATTGGCATTAGAATTCAATATTGAGTTTGATTTTGTTTTCTTCAACTATATTTTTTTCGAGAAAAACTAAATGAATATTTTAGGAAATAAGATCACAATATGATTACATTCACCAACATATTGCATTATACTAAACAAATGAATAGCATTAGCTAAGCTATTCCAGTGTTATAACCAAACAAAGAAATATGAATAGTTAATCTATTCTACACTCTTCTATTCACAGTGGTAGCTAATCCTTTTTCAATTGACTAGATAATCCGCGAACCAAAAGAAGCATAAGTATTATTATTTTATGTGATTTATTATAGTAAATATAACAAATTCGAATAATAATGACAAGAGTCAAACTAAAATAACTTTGTAATAATTTTATTCATTATCGTCAAAGATAAAAACAGAACTTTCAAAGGAACATAACTACAATAATTAACATGGGTTAGATCTAGTTTGCATGAAGGAGATTTGTTATTTAAATGTAATTGTACATGGGTTAGCAAAAGTTTGAAGTCATTTTTATGACTTTGTGACCTTCATAGCTTTTGGCTATGATTTTTTAGAATTGTATGCTCAGTGATGTAAGAGTTTTATGCTCGCGAAATTTCATCAATGAAAATTTTATATTTTTCAAAAAAAAAAAAAACTACAATAATTAACATGATTTGGCAAAGGTGGAATACACCGGAAGGGAAATGAATGTGACTGCTTTAGCAAAGGTGGCGCTCTAAACATACTTTGAAAATTTGGATGGAAGAATATTATGATATTTTGCATGCTATTGTATGTTTTGATTGTTTGTAATATTTGACTTTTAAGATTGAATGAGTGAGATTTTACTTTTTTTTAAAAAAAAAAAACTACAATAATTAATATCATCTAATTATTTTACACAAAATTGATTAGATACGGAATTTGCTCTGCATCTTTAGCATAACAAAATGCTCAAACTTAACATTCTATTAAACTTGTTAATCTGCAAAACATCAAAGTGTTTTACAAGTAAAAAAATAACTACGTAAGTCAACAACTTAATAAGCAAATTATCACGAAACTTGACGGGATGAGCCTTAAGTAACAAATTGTATTCCTTAACTTTGGTAATTGAAGATGTCGTGGGTTTGCAAAATTGATAAATGTTGCCTATATTATTAAAAAATATCAATAAGAAAAATTAGTTTATTTTGAAATGGATTAAGCATAATCCCATTGACAAATCACATGTTATTTAATGCATAAATCATGTGAGTGGAAATGTTGTTCGTAAATATGCGTAGTCATAATTTTTTGAATATTTAACCCTTTCTTAATATAATAAGATTCTCTCTTATTTATTTGAATTGAAAAGTATCTAATTAGTTATATTTAAAAAATATATAATTTTTTTACTTATTAAAAGAATAAAAATATCCATCAAATATAACTAATACGATCTTAATTCCCTCTCAATAGTTTATGTTGTCTTGAAACACACATATTGTCAATAACTACCTATAATTCAACAAAGTCTAACCTCGGTGCTCCACGCTATTGTCAATGTCCCACCAACAAATTTGAAAGTATTAGGCAAGTCCGTACTAAAACTTTTCCTCGCATCCGTAAATCCGATCCATTTAGGCAATTTGGCTAAAAAGAAAATAAAATCAGTCTTGAAATTTAAAAATAATATGGCTTAGCGGAGACCACGTTGACAAATCACCACCGATCATCGGCCTATTCCATGTTTGGCAAATCCAAGAGGCAATACAAACCACTAATATTCTTGAAAGTAGTTTTAAATAAAAGTAGGCGGTATTTTTTTGGTATGGTATATTCCCAATATATAAAAGATGCTCTATTATCTTTCGCAGTGGGCCCGCGTTGGCGTGGGATATTGTGCAATACGGTCGCGTCACGTACAGCAGTACGAAACACGCGATTGTAATCACTTGACAATTGACATGCAATTTGAGAGGCCCCCAGCACCACACAAATTCTACCACTGGGGACCACTCCTGCTTTAGTTGCCTTCCTACCCAAAAGTCGTAGTAGACGGCTTTGCAACGCGCTTGCTAATTCAAGACTTTTAATTACTATTTTAGAATCTAATTAAGAATATTTTGTTCACGAGTCACGACCATTTGCAAATTTTAAGATATTTGTTGTTAGCAAGTTGGCATGCCGCCGGCTGCTTCGAAGTTTCCTGAAGCTTCTCGAAGACACACACTTGGTCCGGTCCATATTGGTTGTCGAAGATAGAAACACCTCCTCGTTAAGTAATACCTATTCACCGTGACTTCGATGGTGTACCATAGATTTGTCAAATATAGAGTTGTTCAACGGAAGATTTGAAGGATAACGCTTTAGAAATATAGAAATGTTATAAATAATTTATTTATTAATACCGTTATTTTTTATTTTTGAAGGGAACTTTAAACATTATTGGTTACAATTAAAGTACTCTTAATCGATCTTAATTATTGTTCGGGGTGTTACATGAACTATGTTTCAACCACGATAATTTGATCTAATTCACTCGAAATGAAGTCATCTCTAGTTTGTTGTCGACGAGAAAGAATACGGGAAATAGTGTGACGATTTAAGAAAGTCACAAAAGGTGTGCAGTGAGGGCCACGTTACGGTGTTAAGATATTTGAAAACAAAAACAAAACATGGAACCAAGAAAAACATGTCCAACTAAAAGTCTTACCCATCATTATATATTATATAGTATGCTCAAAGGTTGAGGGGGCCCGGGGGGGTAAAAATAAATCACACCATAAATAGTGCACCCGTACATATCATATTCTTCCATAATAATAATTTTTTATAAGAGACATTATTATATAAACACTACCCTTTCAAAAGGTTGCATTTTTCTTTTTCTTTTTTTATAAATTAAAAAAAAAAGTTTTATTTGATTAGATTGCAGATATCATCTTCGACTCCAGTACTACCAATTTTATAAAAATGTAAACTTTTGCGTTCATCATGTGACGTATTGGACATTCCCACTCATTTACTTCATCCCTTGTTTATCCTATTTGTAGCGGTAAAGACTCACTTCCTTTAGTTTGATTTTCTGTTGTTCTTAGTTCTTGTTTGTTTCTATTTCTGATGTACTTAAAAAAAATAAAAATATTAGGTGTTCTTTTGGTATTCTTCTAGTGTCCTCTCAATTGTGATATGACTTTTAAAATTACTAATAGATTAAAAATCAATAATGATAATCTCAAATTTAACGGTGATTTTAAAAGTCACGTTACAGTTGGAAGGACACAAAAAAAAACACTAGAACGCATAACATTTCCAAAAAAAAAAAAAAGCCATTAAGGCTCCATTTATTTTGACGTAAAATGATTTTCGTATTTTATGGTATTTATTGCAACGTAAAATAGTGGTCAATATAAAATATTTTTCTTTTGTCCAAAAATTTTTCTTTAATTTTCGAAAAATGGTTTACAATTTTTAAAACCATAACCATTTTTTGACTTTGAGCATCTCATTTTCAAAGCGACGAACCTTGTCAACACCCGTCCAGAACCTCGCCAAAACTTGCTCGGAACCCACCCAGGACCTGATGGAGACCCGACCAGACCTGAACAGGCCGGTACCCGCTCGGACCATCACCTTCACTCCAATCTCCTCTTTAGTACCAACCTCAAAACCTTCACCAGCTTCCTCTCTCTCTTTCACACCATTCTCCATTATCTATACAGTACTACATTCACTCTCATCTATAGTAAAATGATACACTTTTCTTTATGTACTTATATCCCAATAGTTTCTTACCGATATTTTTTCTGCAACTGGAATCACTAATGGGACTAATAACACGCCAATACCAATGACATGACTCCATGATGATAATTTACCTTATATCGATGCCAAACTACTTATTATATAGTAGACCCCAGTTTGCCAGTTTGATATCGACGCCAAACTACTTATTATATAGTAGACCTCAATAGCCACTGTTATCACAAACATTGCAATAAACTTAATTTTCATGTCTCTAGGCCTTCCAATATTAAAAAAATAATAATAATTAATTTTTTATACGCACAATAAACACTAAAAAATAACTTTTAATAAATACTATTTTACGTCAAAATAAACTTAAGGCTAATTTGAAATTGGATTCCACAGACAATAGACAAGACATAATGGAGCAAAATCAAAGCTCCTTATTGTGAACATTTGGCTTCGTTGTCAGCCTACGGCGCACGCACATGGCAAATGAGTGGGCGCGGACGTGTGGGACCCTATTTTACCTCGTAGACATCATCAAAATTACTTCTTCTTTGGTCCGGCCTTGGCCAGGCACCAAAAAAAATGGAGTCTTCCTAGCTGGTGCCTCCGCAATATTTTTCCTCTCTTGTTTTAATTTGGACATGTTTCGCTTTCGACAACTTTATTTTGGCCACTTTCCACAGCAGGGAGTAAAACAGATTTTAAAAAAGTTTCCTTCGGTCAAGTTGGTTCAAAGAGAATCTCTCTTCTTTCATACAATTAAATACTCGTGAAAGTTTTTAAATTTTTTTCCTTTTGACTTTTTCTCTCACCTCATATTAGTAAAATGACGTTTATACCACTTAAATCTTAATCCAACACATAAGAAATGAGAACAAAATTTAAAATGAGACATACAAATCACATGATTGTTGATCGATAATTTTAATCACTTTGATTGACGAAATAAAAGAAAATGTCATAAGATGATAGTTTGATAGAGTCTAAGTGTTATAGTTAATAATTTATGAAGAGAAGTGTCAAGACACTGTAGTTCATATGGGTTAAAGATAATTTCTTCTAAATAAAACCTAATTATGAGGTTCAGATACTAGTTTGCGTGTATTTGGTTTTAATTATTATTGAAAAAGCTCATTTATCAAAATTACCTTCACAATACTATAAATAAATCTCGAACTTTTTCCGAATCATCTATTACTCTCTTTCCTCCTTCTTTCTTCTTCTTTTTTTTTTTGGTTTTTGTTTTTCTTTCTACAGTACTTAATTCCCCTCCCTTGTTCCAGCACATGCAAGTGCTGGAATATGATGGAGGCAAGGCAGCATGGTTTTCTGTTTTTAGCTAAGTGTGTTTTTGGGAACACGATCCTCTACGGTTAAAATGAATCAAAAAATATCAAATTAATTATATTTGAGAGTTATTTTCACTTTTTGAATAAATAAAAATATTATTAAATTATAACTAATTGAATTCTCTCAAGTTCAAATATAACAAACAAAATATTTTTAAATTCATTTAAACCATAGAAGATCTAATTCTTCAACGGATTGTTTCGACTTTCAAGGGAAAAAGCAAGCTTTAGTTTATTGGTGGGCTTTTAAAATTTCTAAGAACCCAATTTTCAAAAAGTTCTTGTACTTGATTGAGTTGATCCTACCAAATTATTTTTGTAATGAGTGCAGTTTTTAAAAAAAAAATAAAAAAATCATCATATATCAGTTTTTTTTGCCTTTTATTTTAAAATAAAAATATTAATAAACAACTCAAAATACAAAATACTCAAAATTATTTTTATTTTTATGTATCACATCAAAACATTTTTTTAAACCAAAAATGAAAAAAAAAACTTTTCAAAACAGGTCAGCATAGCTTAATCTCTCTTTTTTTTTTGTGAAAACATATAAGCATTCTTATTCATAATCATAGAATAAAGAGTACATGACTCCTTACAATACAGCTCAGGAAAGATCAAAGAAAACATCATGTCCCACCTTCCCCTCTCTCTCTAGTGGAATACAAACAATAATAAGAGCCAAAGACTACCAAATTTATTGCCCCCCTAGGTTCTTTGAGAGTGGAACCTGGAACAAACCTCTCAAAGAATATCAAAAGAAAATCAGCTACACCACCAGATAGAGCAATTTGCTCCATCCTAATAATATCCTTTATACAATCAAGGGGTTCAAAGAGTTGACATATACCCTAAAATTTTAGAAGTTTTAATGAAGACAATTATGTTCATCAAAAGCGGATCCGGATCCTGTCCAGTCCTGTTGGACTGGAGAGGATCCAGTTAATGGCCAAGATGGCCCCTGAAAAATCTCAAGGTCATCATGCTGCCACACGTCCTATTATTAAAAATAAAATAAAATAATATTTATTGTTTTGAAAATAAAATAAATAATAAAATAATAATTTTAGTTTTGGTTTTTTGATATGGCGGCCTGTGGGTGGACCTTAGAAAATTCCCGCAGTCTCCGGCTAAAAGCCCCTGCAGAAGCCCAAATGCCATTTTCCTGAACATTCCTGCATGAACTGCAGCTCTTCTTCTTGAAGCTGCTATGCGAATTCAGAAACAGTCATCGGCTTCAAAGTCCAAAACCCAGAACAAAACCAATTGTGGGTTTGGTGTATTCGGGTCGATATTGAAGAGACTATCCCATCGAAGCCGAAAGCGAGAGATCGAAGGCAATGGGGTTAATGTCTCAGTGAAGGATATTCTGAAGTGGGATTCATCTGTTGGGCGAAGAACATATCTGTTAGGCGATGGGGTTAATGTCCCATTTTCAAATAATGGGTTCAATCGAAAGCGATGGGGTTAATATCTCTTCCCCCCTCCCCCTTTCCAAACAGCGGTTGGGGTGGCTTCAGCCACCCCAAGGCTTCATCAAATTCGTCCACCCAAAGAAAATCAACCAAAAAGCCATGAGAAATAAGACCCAAACTCTCTCTCTCTCTCTCTCTCTGACCTCACTGTTTGTTGTTGTTAAGTAAGAAAACAGAGAAAAAATTGAGAAGACAACCATTAAGCACAGTGATTGATTCGTAAACCTAAAGAAATCTCTGATTAATTAAACAACCACTCCTTCCACCACCACCACCACCCAACCTCCTCCAACCAGATCAAACCCAAACTTCAAACAAACTCAACAAAGAAACCCGCTTGCTTAACCGAGCTTTCCAAAGGGATATGGTTCCTTTTTCTTGAGAAAGGGTCATAAATAGAGTTTTCCACCCACCAAACGTTTAAAATGGCACGTTGATAACCTCCGGTGAAGGATTTGGCGGTGAGGAAGGAGAGGAGGACGACGGAGAGAAGGTTTGGCGATGAGGGAAAGAAGGGTTTGTGGTGAATAATATTATATTATTTTTATTTTTATTTATTTTTAAAATATTAAATAATATTTTATTATTTTTAAATGAGTGGGACATGTGGCGTTTTTATGGCCCTAGGATTTCTCTTAAGCATCTTCACCGTTAACCGGAGACCTCTCCGGTCCAAATCGACTGGAGAGGATCATTTTCCATCAAAAGCATGAAAGTCTATTAAATATAATTAATTTTAACATTTCACTTTTATTGAAGGACTTTAAGCCATTTGGTCCTTCCTAACCCTATAAAGAAGGCTCTTTTTTTGCCTAATTCTCAAGGACATTCTATGAACTCTTCAAACTAACCTCTTTTTTTTTCTTTTTTTTTTCTGTTCAATATTATTAATTTCAAATATGTAGTATACAAGTATACAACTGTACATGCATGTTAATGGCTGTCTCGAGTACCGGTTGCTCAATCTTTTTGTATAGTTTTTTTTTTTTTAAAATATATTATTTACAAATATATTTAAATGAATTAACTATTGAATCAGCAGTTGCACCCACTGCACGCTGGAGCCACAGCCACTCATTGAGTAAAATAAAGTAACCCACTGGGATTTGATGAGCTGAATGTCTATCCAATTCTGTACGTACCCTATGCTTTTTAATTAAAAGAAACAAAATAATAAAATTGAAAATTTCGTGTACATCTTCTCAACATTTGAGATAACAATTAGTTTATAATATAACTTGGCGTGAAATACAATGAGTTAATATTTTGTCTCTATATTTGTCACAATTTGTCGTACAAACAAATTATTAGATTTATGAATTTATATGGGCCTCACATAAGTCAACGGTGTATCCTACAAATTAAATTATTGATCTATTAAATTTTTAAGTGAATATGAGTAAAATATAAAAAATTTATTGACCCTTAACATTTTTCTAATTTGACATACTATATAAAAAAAAAAAAAAAAAACATATAAAATCGTATCAATTAGGACTCTAGTACTCAGACTCAAAACTATGCTAATTTTAGGATTGGGAATTAGAGATGGGAGAGAGGCGAGCAATGTCATACATCACCCCATTATTCCTGCATCCCCTGAAAGCTGATTTTTGGCATGGTCTTCTATAATATTTGGCTTATGGAGAGTTTTTTGGTTATGAGACCACGTTACTTCAACTTGAGAGAAAATGGAGGATAATAGGATGATGAATAGAATTACACGAAAGAGGCAATGAGTAGATTGAGAGGTCAAGGATCTTGACATAGAGATGAGTCATTTCACGATAAGAATTTAATATTGTTGCATTTAATAGTGCACATGATACCACCTTCCACTTGATTTGTTTATTTATTTTAATAGCATGCCAACATATTTACTAAATGACATTATATATACTATTAAATACAACAACGTTAAATTCTGACGTGCCAACATATTTATTATGCAACTAACTAAATATTTTCAAGTTCAAATAAACTAGACAAGATCCAAATTCAAAATAACTATAATATCAACCAGCAAGCCCAAACCGATAAATGCAACTTAAGGCAGGTTGGGCCACCATATTAGTTGTTTGGCCCGGGTTTGGTGAGTAGGATAAGCTTGCAAGTTGCATCTATAAGCATATACTACCATAGCCAACCAAGCTCTTATCCAGTCTCCCCTCCAGGTTGCAACTACTGCAATAAGTTCCAAAAATAAGCCAATTGATTCTCCATCAATTGCTTTCATCTAAGAAAGGGGAAAAAAATAAAGAAAAACTTGGCTTAAGAGATGTATAGATGGCCCAAATAGATGCATATTTTTATTCGTGGCACATTTTATAGCCGTAGAGAAAATACGTATGGAAGCTTTAGGAAGTCTTCCACTTTTAGATTATTACATGCATCAATTAAAGGGTATTCAGATTTCTAGACACTGCTCTTGATGGAAGAACTGTAGCCTGTTTGATCATCATAGAATTTAGACCACAGCATCACACCTCCATACTTGGCAGAACTTTTTATGGCCGGAAGCACTTTAGAAGTTAGATCAGCAGCAGGAATGAAGCCACTTCCAGCTGCATTAGATGCTGCAGGAAGTCCTAAGAAGATTTTGGTGGCAGGAATAGAATTCCATTGCTTCCATGCGCTTACAAGTTTGTCAATACTACCTGATGTGTATTGGCATGGAGGATTGTTATAGAACTGTACCCATACATAATCAAACAGGCCTGTTTTAAGGGCACCTCCCATCCAAGCATCAGGGAAAGGGCATTGAGGGGCTGCAGTTAAGTACACTTTCTTTCCCTGTTTGCTGTATTCAGAGAGATACCTTGCAAGCTCATCCCAGTGTTGGGTTGTTCCTCCTTCAATATCGAAGTCAATTCCATCCAAAACAGCATCTCCAAGAGGGCGAGACGAGGACTCCCCCCCCCCCAAGAAGTTATTCCAAAGATAGTCTGCAACTTGTCTAGCATCGTTAGTTGAAGAAAGGGAGTAGCTCCCTGCTCCTCCTCCAATAGAGAGCATCAGCCTAATTCCTTTTGCTTGACATGATTTTATTTCAGAGCTTAATCCGGTGCACCCATTACTGGATGGATCACAGTGGCCAGCAAGATTCATCACTGGTTTTTGACCGTTGCCAAAGGTTGGAAGGAAAGCTATGTTAACAAAGGCATACTTACCCGTGGCACAAGTCTGTGCCAAAGTGCCCTCATTTCCATTCTGACCCCAGTAAATTGCGATTCCACCAGCATCTGTTCCAACCACTAGCATTGAAATTAATGACAACAGGAAAGCTAGCGAGATTGCTGAATTTGATGCCATTGTGCACCAAGGCTTGTGGTGCTCAAAGAAACACATCTTCTATATATAATAGGAGAAAAGTCATCTGTCTCTGGTCAATTTGTGTCTTTCTGCAGAAGTGAGAGTGGGTTGGCAATTGGCACTCACTTGGTCCCACCAAATTTGCTTCATATCAATGGTTGTTGATCAAGGCAGCAGACTTGTAAGAAATCTACACAAATTTCCACACCCTTTAATGCAGAACATACCCCATCTTACAGTGAATCATTACTGGAAAATGAAAAACCGACCATATGAATAAGAATACCTGCAAAAATTTCCACATCCTCTAATGCCGAGTCAAGAGAATCGAGAAAAACATACCCCATCTTCAAGTGGTTCACTACTGGAAAATGACAAACACATTAACTTTTTGACTAGGATTCTCACAACTTTTTGATAAGTTTAAATAGGAATAACTACCAGTCTACCACCATGGCATCCACCAATACGTAGATTGATTTGTGGGTTCCCATCAGATTATATTCATCCTCCAAATGAGTTTTAAATATTTTGGATGAGAAATGTTGGATCAACATCCTTTGGAAATGTTAACTCCCCATGAATTGACTCTCCAAAACTTTCATTTGTCACACTTGATGCCATCAAATTCAAACTACCATTTCCTTCCAATTGGCACATTCCGCTAGTGTCCGACATTCAATATGAGTTACATGTGCAAATTTTTTACTTTGAAATATCCAATTCATCCTTCAAACAGAGAAGAAATAATTAAGCATGTGGTTGACTAGATATTAGTTCAGCTACCAACTTAGGAATTTCGGGGGTGACCAAATTACCACTATAGTTGAGGGATGGTTCCTTCACACTCAAAAACCTTTTTTTGATGGTTGCCAAACTACTTTTTCAACTCAAATGGTGGTTCCACAACCCCCTTGGGGATCTCGAAGGTGATCAAATGACTCTATAATTGACCATTCTTTTATCCCAATATTGAGTCGTTTGGTCATGTCTTTAAAGACCTTGGGGTGACTCGAACCATTCTGTTAGGGACTTTGGGAGTTGGTGAACTATCCTAGAACAATACCATTTTTCAAAAAAACAAAAAAAAAAAATTGAAGTATTTTGTATATTTCAAATAATAATAAAAAAAAAGAATCATATGCGGCATTTCATCTATTTTAATGCCAAAGCTATCTAAAGGTGCCAATAGGAAGAAAATGGTAATTTGTTAATATGTGCAAATAGGGTGTCAATTCTCTGGAGATAAATGTATTTTCAAAATGAAAAATGTTAAGATCAATATTTTTCTCATATTCTCTTACAAAGTTAAAATCAACCATTATATTTGTATACTTATGTAGGTCAATGGTGAACCTCACAAATCTAATGGTTGATTTATTGAATTTATAGGAGAATATAAGCCAAATATGATAAACTTATTAGCTCCTAGGCTAGCATATCTCAAAATAATACACTAAACTATTAAGCCCATTACAATCAAAGGCCCATTTATTTAATGGACCGATTACAATAGATCCCTTACAAAACCACAGTGGATCCCCGCGCCTTGTAGCAATCCCTTTCTATATTGAAATAAAACCTACCAAATGTGTAATAATATCTGCAACGAACGTGGGAATATGGAGATGGATAGATGGTCCAAATAGATGCATATTTTTATTTGCGGCTCATTTTATAGACGTAGAGAAAATACATATGGAAGATGTAGGAACTCTTCCGCTTTGAGATTATTACATGCATCAATTAGAGGGTATTCAGATTTCAAGACTCTTCTCTTGATGTAAGAACTGTACCCTGTTTGATCATCATAGAATTTAGACCACAACATCACACCTCCATACTTGGCAGAGCCTTTAATGGCCGGAAGCACTTTAGAAGTTAGATCTGCAACAGGAATGAAGCCACTTCCAGCTGCATTAGATGCTGCAGGAAGTCCTAAGAAGATTTTGGCGACAGGAATTTTTCTTCCATTGCCTCGATGCATTTACAAGTTTGTCAATACTACCTGATGTGTACTGGCATGGAGGGTTGTTATAGAACTTTACCCATACATAATCAAACAGACCTGTCTTAATTAAGGGCACCTCCCATCCAAGCATCAGGGAAAGGGCACTGACGGGCTGCGGTTAAGTACACTTTCTTTCCCTTCTTGCTGTATCCAGAGAGATACCTGCCAAAATATTAACTAAATGATTAATCTTACTCTTTTTTTACAAGCTTAAACTGATCAGAGTATGTTACATTTATCATGATATGAGAACAAATGTTCTGAGTTCAAATCATGTTTCTGTCGTGATTATGTGAGTGGTGATTTATCAATACGTACCTTGCAAGCTCATCCCAGTGTTGGGGTGTTCCATGTATAATATCGAAATCAATTCCATCCAAAACAGCATCTCCAAGAGGGCGAGAGGAGGACCGTCCCCCAAGGAAGTTATTCCAAAGATAGCCCGCAACTTGTCTAGCATCGTCTGATGAAGAAAGGGAGTAGGTCCCCAGTCTCCTCCAATAGAGAGCATCAGCTTAATTCCTTTTGCTTGGCATGATTTTATTTGAGAGCTTAATCTGGTGCACCCATTACTGGATGGATCACAGACTCACAGTGGCTGGCAAGGTTGATCACTGGTTTTTGACCTTTGCCAAAGGTTGCAAGGAAAACTATGTTAACAAAGGCATATTTACCCGTGGCACAAGTCTGTGCCAGAGTACCCTCATTTCCATGCTGACCCCAGTAGATTGCGATTCCACCAGCATCTATTCCAACCACTAGCATTGAAATTAATGATAACAGGAAAGCTTGTGAGATTGCTGAATTTGATGTCATTGTGCACTAAGGCTTGTGGTGTTCAAAGAAACACATCTTCTGTATATAATAGGAGAGTAGTGATCTGTCTCTTATGTAGAAATTTTGGCTCTTTTTGGCCCTTTTTCTAACCGAGAACGGAAATGTATACTGAATAATTCATAAATTTTTTATTTATTTTCTTTTATTCTGCTATTTTCTATTTATTTTCTTAGGCTTATGAATTTCTTCAACATGGTCCCACCAAATTTGTTTCATTTCAACGGTTGTGGAATAAGGCAGGCGACTTACTGGAAATCTACACAAATTTTCAAATCCTTTAATGCTGAGTCAAGAGAAAACACACCCCATCTTCACGGTGCTCCTTACTGGAAAATGAAAAACCTAGTACATGAATAAGACTATCTCCATGGAAACCTGCACAAATTTCCACATCCTTTAGTGCCGAGTCAACAGAATCAAGGAAAAACATACCCCGATAAACACTACCAATAGAGAGGAATTCTGAGGAGATATTTTTTAACCCGACTTGTTGCTGATATTGGAGTATTTGGCCTTACTTTTCATGTGACAGATAATTACGATCAAATTTTTTATTTTTTTAAATAGGAGAAATTTGAATGAATGATTTTGCTTTATTAGGCGTGTTACACCATTCATCTATGTGACTTCCAATAAAAAAAAAAAAAAAATTAAATCGAAAACAAAACACAATTGATTGGTCACTTGATGCACTTCGAGGATGAAGAAATGGGTGTGCTGGAGTCAGATGGGCTTCCTCAAAAACTTGCACGACATGAGAGTATATGCAGACATGAGAGTACATGTTTTGATGTATATGGTAGTAAGGTGGATGAGACATGAGAGTGTAGGCAGACGTGTGGAGGTTGGATGAGGGGCGGGTATGCGTGCATTTTGCAAGAGAAATTCTGAAAGAAGGGAAGAGGAAAATTGATAGTTTCATGGTGGAGTGGCTGCAAAAGATTCCAGAAGGGATGCGAGCAAGCTTTGACACGTTGGAAGGTGAAATTTTGATGGAGAGGCTTGGAGATGGAGCCGAGACCTGGCCTGGGTTCGTCCCTTTAGTGTGTCTTCTCTGCCATTTTCTCGTATATATTCATGAGAAATTTCCTCTTCGTTTCGATCATTCACAACCAACAAAACCCAAAACCCTACTCTCCAAAACCCTCTTGCAAAGCCTATAAACCCTTCCATCTTCAAACCCATCTTGTTCCCAAACCAGGACAATCATTAGCTGCATCTATGTTAGCCTCAATGCGTCTGCAATGCATTGAGGAAAACGTGGGAAAAAGAAATGAATTTACTTTTGTTTTATGGTAATCTTTATTGAAAAATTAGGCCTCCAATTTTCATTTTTCAGTGATTGCTTATGCTTCTTTTGATTAATGCTTCTTTGCTTGCTATGAAAATTTTCACGGGCTTGTTAATGGGCACTGTTTGATTGCCAAGCAAATTTGGGAAACGAAAATGATTAAAAGTCGAAATTTTTTGTACTTTTTTACCATTAAGAACCTTAGCAAATAGCAATCGAAGATGTCAAGTTATACTAATAATTAGAATTGGTTTTCACTTTTGCTATTAAAGACTAAGCAACATGGGTAGAATTTGTACTCATAGGTTTTCCTGCTTTTCCACAGCAGCCAAATAAAGTGTCGGTGTAGAACTTGTCTCTTTCAAGGTTTTATTCTGTATTAATGTTCAAATTCAATATTGCTATAATGGTTGTTAAATATGACATGGACAACCATTTTGTTTGGACTTGTCAGGTGTCTGTCTAATTTGGTGAGCAAGTTGGTACTTGATGACAAAATGGTTTCATAAAAATCCTCCTTAGAGCTATATGACTGCAGGTAGTTTGTGTTCGGCCGACTCTTCCTGTAGTTTATTATAAACCGTCCAGATTGTGAACTTGGTGGTAAATGTGCAGATAAAACACATGTCTAACATGGTTGTTGATGTTTGTTAACTAATGTTAAGCATATTTTTTATACAGCCATAAATTGGAAATCTCATAGCAGTAATTCAAAATAGCTTTAGGTATTATTGTAATCTGAAAATTTTGGTCGGTGGATAATGTTGTTTGTTCCTCGAGTCTCATTGATGATTGTTATTGGTTTACTTTTCTATCCTGTTATTCGAAATTTTAGGACTTTGTTATTGGTATTTTTTGTCTTGGTGATTGGAGCATGTGTCTGTTGGGGCTGTGATTGTCTTGGCCTCGTGTTCTTGTGACTGGTGATTTTATTGCAATTCTCTTACGGTACAATTAGGTAAGCTCCTATAGTCGATGGTGAGAAAGTATACCATTTGGGTGTGCGGCTTTGGGAAGATGGTATTCTTGGGGCCCTGCTCCTCATTCTACTCAAGTAAATGCCCATTGATCTTTCAAAGGTTCTTCGTATATACACAAAAGTTGTCACCTTTTGTCTTCTATATGGTGCTGATTGATTTTGTCCCTCACCTATTATTTTCTTTTTTATATTTATTATTTTGTTTTGGTAGGAGCACTTAATGCACCTAGCATATCCCTTAAATCTGATGCAACAGTTGTCAACTCTGATTCCACTAATCTGTTTTTCTTCCTGCTATGTTTTGATGATTATGGTGTTCGAAGGTTTGATCATGCAACTAGTTTGATGCTTGATCCTCCAAGTTTTTGTATATGCTTTTGGCAAATGACACTCCTATGTTTAAAACTAATCTGGAGACAGACTGGAGTTGTCCAAACTAAAGAATCTATTTTTTTTTTAAGGTTTTACATTCCGTATTTGAACTGGTTTTCTGAAGTGTTGTTCATGGAATCTGTGAGACATTCATCAGTTCCATAATTTCATAACAATGATCTTTATTTCCTGTCTTCACACATTATCAACTCCAGAATATATGTCCACTTTCTAAAACTAGAAGTTCTTCTTAAATTTCTGCTATTACTCTCACCTATTCCTAAAAGCAAACAAGACTCTTAGCATTTGTGCCACCTCAATATAAAGGAAATGACATCTTAGAAGGATCACTTTGTTTTACTCCTTACTTAATATCTGTATAATTCCAAACAAGACATCTAGCTTGATTTGGAGGGAGTGCCAGATTAGATAGTTGCCCTACAATCTCTCAGTGCTGACAACAATTATTTTGTATAAAAGAATGTCTTACCTTGCAAGTGTTTCTGCTTTTACAAGAGTGTGGACTCTTTTTGCCGCAACATTGTGCTTTTGCAAGCACATGGTCTGCATCTGGCAGGCTTGCTTTAATGCTGGGGTGGAGGTGAAAATTTGGTTTTAAGTCGGTTGACAACAATTATTTTGTATAAAAGAATGTTTTACCTTGCAAGTGTTTCTGCTTTTACAAGAGTGTGGACTCTTTTTGCCGCAACATTGTGCTTTTGCAAGCACATGGTCTGCATCTGGCAGGCTTGCTTTAATGCTGGGGTGGAGGTGAAAATTTGGTTTTAAGTCAGTTTCCATTTCTAATCACCTGGATGATACCTCTGAAACATCACAGCATACACATCTCTGATCAGCTAGGGACCCCTGTCTGCCAATTTGCCTCTTCCTTTTATGATAAATAAATAGTTTGGGGATTTATTAGTAGAGTACTGGATGAAAAGAACAACACTTGCTGTTCTCCTAACCAAGGAATCTTCTAACCCACATATTTTCAGTACTATTAAAGCATGTGAAAGCTGGATTTATATGTACTTGTCTTTTAGCATTGTAACCATACTTTATGCATGCATATGTGAATATGCCTAATCAATAATAGGACTTATCTTTTAGCATTAGAAGATGTTATTTAGCAATAAAATGATATTTTACCACTGTGATGTGGATCAAAACTTACTTGCCTTTGTAAATATACTATATATTTATCATCTATAATATATTAGAAAATATGCAATGATCCATGCTATGCCTCATATATTCTGATATATGTCTTTGTTTAAACCATGTCCCAGACTTTATTTCATTTTCATGTTTGCAGCTTCTGTTCAAACACACAGTCATCGCAAGTAGTTTTAACCTTGCTGTACATGATTTCTTCCCAAGCACCTTCATTGTTGCATAAATTTTTTGTTATGCAACTTCAATGGGTACTAGGAAAACTTTTGCTGAACTGATTAATTTGAATTGTGTATGATACAAAAATATTTGTTTTTCTTTTTTGTTATAATTTTGGCAGAGAAGACAACCAAAGTTTTCTAAGCATGAAACACCAAATCTAAACTTATGAAGTGTCATGATTATTGCTTACTTTATTAATACATAAATGTCTTATGATGATTGTTAATGTTTATTGAGACTTTACATTACACTTGCATTTTTCAATTTTTCTAGCATTTGAGATTTAATGATACTTTAGTGGTGAAAAGGACCAATTTATGTGCTATTAGACTAAAGTATATAACTATAGCTTGGGTATGGTTATTTAAAGACTTATGAGCATATTGATTAAAATACTTATACAAAAACTGTAGGTCAAAATGTAATTTTGGTCCCTGAACTATGTAATTAAATTGCAATTTTGTTTCTGAACTATCAATTGTATTAATTGAGCGCTTAATGTTTCGAAAATGCTTTAATGTTACTCTTCCACTCTCTTGCTATTAGCCTATTACCGTGAAAATGGCAATTATTGATGTGGTAGATTTTTTTTGTTTTGTTTTAACATGTTCTTGTATTATTGACATGACATGTTAAGCCACAGCAAGACTCACAAAATCAGAGAGAAGGGTCATGTGACACACACTGTTCGCTTAGGGCTACTAGTCATGACATGGCATCTTCTCTGACTTTGTGAGCCCTGTTGTTTCCTAACATGTCATGTTAACACTACGAAGACAGGTGGAAAAAAAAAAAAAAGTTGCTACATTAGCATTCACATTATAAGGTCAAGGCAAGACAAAGGTAACATTGCATTTTCAAAACTTCAAGGATGAAGTTGGAATCTAACTTATAGTTTGATGGCCAAAATCGTAATTTGACACAAAAAAAAAAAAGTTCTAAAAATTTGAGATGACCTCTAGAACACCATCTAGAAAATCTTTGTAAGAGAAATGAAGTTCTCTGTTTTTGTATTGTACTGCCTTACCACAAACGATGGTGAAGGCTTTGTATGTATAAACAAGCTTGTTACTGTAGATGAGTATGAAATACAAATTTGTGTTTGAAACATGATAGATAAGATGAAACAAGGTTTCTTCAACTATCCTTATCTACAGCTTTAGACTTTGAACTCTTCCTGTTATCTTGGCTTATGGTTGTAGTTGCTGCAGTGTGTGAGTATTTGTGAATTTTGTTTGAAGTGTTGCCTCACCACAAACGTTGGTGAAGGCTTTGTATATATAAATAAGTCTGTTACTGTAGATGAGTATGAAATACAAATAAGAATTGCCTCTTTTACATATGTTGTTCATATCCGTACTTTTTTTTTTTTTTTTTTGGAAATCAACCATCAGTAGCAAATCTCAACACAAATTTGTGGTTCAAACATAATAGATCAGATAACGCACAGTTTCTTTAACTATCCTTATCTACATCTTTAGACTTTGAACTCTTCCTGTTAGAGTTGTAGTTGCTGCCATGTTTGAGTCCTTGTGAATTTGGTTTGAAGTGTTGGCTTTTGATAATTACCTGCCAATCTTAAAAGCACCTCTTGAATAACCCACTTTAAAATCAAACATTTTTGACATCAAGAAGAAAAAAGACTATTACAGTTTCCTGCTTGGTTTGCTACGTGAGGAAGTTGGAATGTCAAAGCGTACTGCTAATGTAAAGTTGTTGATTAGTTAAGTTGTTGCAGGTCAACTATTTTATCTTCTTTTTTGTTTCTATGTTAGAGCAAAGTTAATTTTAAAAGGGAAAAATTATATGAATAGTTATAAAAAAAGAAGAAGAAAGAATGGATTTCAATAATGATGAATGATATTCTGCTTGAATTAAATATAACTAAGTGATAAATAAAATAATGACACATTAATAGATAGGGAACAATGAGAAACTAGTTTGCTTATTTATTTTTGTTCCATCTGTCTGCTGCTTGGCATTTGGTAGCATAGACAATGTGTGCACTTGTGGTCACCATGGTCTTGTGGTCACTCTTAAGATACCAGGCATGTGAGCTTGTCCCTCTAGGAGTATATAAGGTCTTCTTCATTCTTTATCCTTGTGGATATACAGTTGCTAAAGACCATGGAAGCCTCACAGCCTTTAGCGACTGAAAGTTTTTCATACAGTTGGTTGTCAAACGTAAGACCCACCTTGGATGGACTTGACAGGCCATTTAGAGCATCACTTGATAGTTCTCATGCAGCCACCTCGAAAGAATCGGACTACAAGATGATAAAGTCGAGGAGATGCTCTGAAGAATCCCAGGACTTTGATTTCGAAATTCTCACATCCCAATCTCCTCCTCTTGCTCATGCTGATGAGCTTTTTTTCAATGGCGTCATTAAACCTGTGTCTGTCGACCCGTCTAGGATAGAGGTGTCCAATTACTCTAATAACAATCCTGCCATGCCTTCCTCTTCATCCTCTTCCAGAATTGCCATTCAAGTGGTTCAAGTTAACAGTCATTTTCTGAGATGGAAAAAACCATTAGAGCGAATCTTGCTGAAGTGTTTTGGATGTTTTAGACCTTTATGCCATAAAATAAAGGGCTCAAGAAAATGTACTAGAGTTGATGATATTGATAGGAGAGTGTCGGAAGTTAAGAGGTGGAGCAACTCACCACAAGCATCTCCGCAACCAAGTATAGTTTGTTCAACAGGTGATTGCTGTGATAGGGAGAGCTCAATTTATGAGGCGGTTCTTCATTGCAAAAGATCAATAGGTTTGTTGATTCTTTCTTTTTGATTTTTTGGCCTCAGAAAAAAACAATTTTATATTACTAATTAAACTTTTCAGTCCCTGATCTTCTTCTACTTTTTTATTTTCAGAAAAATGATGTCTTTTGCATAGAAAGAGAGAAAGAGAAGGGAAGCGAGCAAGGAGGTGAGAGCTTCTAGAAGTACATACATGGTAGGAGATCAAGCACAACCTGTTCTTTGTCCTATTTCACTGGCCTCTTCCTTCTGGTTATTTTGTGTAAATTTTTGTCTTGTGAAGCAAGACAAGCTTCACAGATACATAGCTGTGCTGACAAAACAATATGAAAATCGGATGTTGTTTGTGTCCTTCATCATGTGAGGATAGAGTTAAAAAATTGCATATTATTTGTTGTCTTCATCCTGTTAAAATAATATAATTTAAATTTCTCTCTTGCTATATGTGTTTGTGTTATATGCCCATGTGTGTTTTTGTGTGTGTTGGGCTATTTGTTATATAATGTGGTTCCAAGGTGCATCCTTGAGTCAGGAACCTCAGGCATCTGGTTGTGGACTTGTAGGGGATATACAGTAATGGTTTGGATTCATATGCTCTGCAGACCAAAAAAATAGTAAGAAAAAAAAAAAAAAAAAAAAAAAAAAAAAAAAAAAAAAAAAAAAAAAAAAAAAAAAAAAAAAGAAAAGAAGAGAAAACTTTACAAACATGATAGGGGCATGAAAGAGGGAAATGTTTTCTACCTCTTTGCTGAGAGATAGCCGGCTTTAATTTGTGGCTTATAGGGTCAACCAAGGCCCCCCCAATGTTCTTGTTTTTTCCTTTTGTTTTCTTGTGTCATAATATGTGTGATACCCGGTAGAGTTAAGTCCTACACTGAGTAGGTTACTTTTTTATTTATTTATTTATATTATTGAGTGGTTACTTATTAGGTAAAATTGAACTATTTAAGTGATTTTAAGGAGCTTTAATTGTAATTTAACAGATTATTTTTTAATAATAACGCAAATGTAGTTAGTGCTTTTCATGACAAATGGTATCGGAGCAATTTGGTAACACAGTGTGCCACTCAAGCATTGAAGCGTGATGTGTGGGCCTTGATGAGAACACTAAGTATTTGAGTAGAAGGGATTGCGACATTCTGAAAAATTAAGCTCTGCATTTGGTGGAATGATTGAAGGTTGTCACATTGATGTTAAGTTTCACATTTTGCTTTACCAAGTGAAACTAATTATTTGAATACATGGAACTCTAATTGTAACTTGATTAGTCATTCTGGATTAATATTTGTAGTCATTTGAGGTAATAGCGTAAAAAATAGCCACTTCTACTTGTTCGGTGCATTTTGTTGAATAATGAATTCAAAGCCACCAAAAAGATTTAGGCACAATTATTTGGTAGGGTTTTTTAAGCATGTTTCAGCTTTTCAAAAACATTAGCTGCCTAAATCGTTTTTGGTGGTTCGAGGTTGCTTCAAGTTTTAGTCGATTTATGGAACATTAATTTTGTACTTCTTAGACAACTTTTGAGAACCAAACCCTCAACAGAGACTCTCTCATATCATTAAAAGTTGAGAACCTCCTAAACTTTCCTCTAACAATTACTCATATTTATAGGGATCATCATTGTCTTTCAGTTTTTCTTTCACTCTCTCTCTTACAATGATCACCAAGCCACCCCACATAAATTAGTGCATATTAATGCACTTTAATATTAGTGAGGTACGGTCCAAGCTGTATAGTGACCCCAAAATTCTTGCCTCTAGATGTGTTGCAATGTTTATCCCTTTTTTTTTTTATGTTAAGGATGTTGTACCATTACTTGATGGGAATAGTTGAGACAAAGTAGCGAGACAATTACCTTTTGTTTTGCGCTTCCCATAACAATTTGAGGAGATAGCTAATCAATATTTATAGTTTGATGCTTCCGTCTCGGATTGATTGGGTAAATACTCGGTATATCATAAGTTCTTGTGAGTTTGCTAATTATTGCAAATAATTGAAGGTTTTTTTTAAAAAAACAAAAAAAAAAAAACCGCGGATCCAACAGCAACCATCATTTCATGAACATAAAATGTAAATCACGATGTTGAGTTTGAAAAATAAGTAGTACTCCCCCAAATTATCCTTAAACAACACTACCATAGAAATTATACTCTAAAATGGTCATGTTTTTTTTTCTTCTTCTAAATTGTATTTACAAATTGTGCATCTTTTTTTTTTTTTTTTTTTTTTTTTTTTTTTTTTTTTTCTTCTGGATAAGGAGAGATTGTGCATCTCAGCATCTGTTTCAGATAAACATCTCACTACTACCACTGCTTCAAATATTCGAAGAGAATGATACTAGACACTTGTTCTTATAATAATAATAATTATTATTATTATTATTATTGTGTCTTTTTATGAATATATATAAATCAATAGCGAACTTCTGTAACCTAGAGAAATATATATATATATATGCAAGACAGGGAGGAGACATGGACAAGAGATGCTAGGAGAAATGCCACAGTGGATACTATCACCTTTGACATTTCTGTTTCAAATTCCTGTCCATTTTGTTTTCCTTGTTGGAAGTATATATATTTGGTCACGAAGAACCACCAAAACTGAATGTCACTGCCTCCTCTAGCTAGCTAGCTAGCTTGAATTTTAGCATCCACGGATCGAGGGGGACCAACCCTGCTTTGTTTTCCTGTTGTAGCTAGAAATTCAGCATCGATAGAGCCTAGCTAGAGGGGACCAACCCCTCATATTTCCTTCTTGTCTTCGCTACAATTCATTCTGTTCCTTTCATTGAGCTTAAATTTGCTAAATTATCTTAGAATTTTTTTTTTTTTTTTAAAAAAATGTTTTAATATTAATTAAGGCTCTTCTATTCTACATTTTTCATCATTTTTAATGAATTATATATATATATATATATATATGATCAGAATGGTCATTCTGAATACCAAGCAATTTCTAATTAATTATAGTGCACGCAATCCAAATTTAATTTCAATTTGTTAATGAAAAAATGATATATATATAAAAAAGTTGATTAAATATGAACCGTTAAACGAAATCCAATTTCATAGCTAAGACATTTTGATGAGCAATCCATCGATCTGATGGAGTAAAAGTCTGAGAAAGAAGATCGGACATCCCAAACAACAAGCAAGATCGTAGACAATTTGGGTTGCATGAGGCTAAAAACCATTGCAATGTGTTGCATGTCCCCACGTGTCGGCCTCTCGTCACCACAGGTAGAACAGGAATCTTTTGCTTGTGGGGCCGAACTATATTATTATTATACTCTAAAATGGTCAATTTCCGGACTATATTAACATGATAAGGTCCTGTTGACGTAACACGTGATATAATAATAATAATAATAATTATTATTATAACCTTTAGATTATTATTTAATTAGAAATGATAATCTAGCTAGCTACCTCGTCTAAAAATATCGGTTATGTATGTATATGATTTTTTATTGAGAAAATTCATCCAATCTTTACCCATTTTCGTATTGTTGAATAGACAAATTCACCATTTAAAAATGAATGAGAGATATAGTAGAAAATAATGTGTCTATCTCTTTAGTGTTAGTCTCCTTCAAACAAAATTGGTATGTTTGTCTTCTGGATAACCTTTTTTTAAAAAACAAAAAAAATTTAATTTAATTTTTTTTTAATTTTAAAAATCACTTGTTTTCGGGATAAGATAAAGAATAGACTGCTAATAATGTGGATCAAAATAATCATCCATTAGAATTAAATTATATGAACAAGTGGCTCATTTCGTTTCATTTCCTTTTTATCCGCTTGGCCCATGGGCCCATGGGCAATATTTCAGAACGCTATGCACGTTTTCCATGCGGCATGCCGTTCATGCAAAACTGTCTGTCGTTTTTGTTAAAGGGCAAATAAAAAACTTAAAAGATTGTCAGAAGTGGGATTTGAACCCACGCCCTCTCACGAAGACCAGAACTTGAGTCTGGCGCCTTAGACCACTCGGCCATCCTGACACATGCTTGTTCCATATCTTCCTTTTATAATTATTTATATTAAAATCTATGTATCATTAATTTTGCGACTTCTTCGTTTCGCTCTGCTGGAATTTGAAACCACAGCCACGCGCAGAAGCGAGCTCGCAGAACAGGTAAACTTTCTGTGTTAGGGTTTTCTCGCTCATTTCATTTCCCATTTACTGTTCCATCGAGCTTTTAATTTCGTTAGTATGATTGCTAAGAAACTAACTGAAATGATTATACCCTGCGGCTCTCGCTATTTCTTCGTAGCCAATCGAAGCACTAGAGTTCCAACAATATAAATAGCTCATTTGGATTTTCAGACCACAATTTCATATTTATATATGAAATTGCTGATTATTTGTGTCTCACTAATCAGTAATTCAATAGGCTGTAAAATTTTGTGTTAATTTCATTTTTTTAATTCTCTTTTATATATATATATATATATATATTTTTTTTTTTCTAGGTATGAATCCCGTTCCATTACAATCCGCGGCACGGCCACCATGGTTTCCAATGTTACCGCCTAACCCGCCCATGTCGTTTGCCTTTTGGAAGACTAAAATTGTGAAGGATCGGCTCAGAGAGGTACAAGATGCTCTTGATCTTGCACAAGCAATGTATGTCCCAATGCCAATTGCAAACTCCTTTATTTCACTGTCAAATCGTTTATGTGCCCTTTTGGTAGCAATTTGTGTTCATTTTGTTTGTTATTATCATATCCCACATTGCATGCAACCGAAACGAGTTGTGTTAATTGAATAGGGAGAAAGAGCTAGAGATGTTGGTAATGATCAAAGATGGTAAAGGGTGTTTGGAAGATGAGGGTTCTGGGTCCAATGGCATTTCGGTTCATAGATTCAAAAAAATTTTGGAAGATAAGGGGGTTAGTATGGAATCCCAGGAGTCGCGTACGGTGGAAGCAGCGAATATATTGATGGCAAAATTAAGAGCTCAGCTTGAACCATTTAGGGTGATCACGGATGAAAGGAGTCCATGGGAGGAAAAGTCTGCCACAATTAGATTGGCTAATAAAATATGGAAGCATAAACAAAATAAACTTCGGAGGAAAAGAAAGAGGAAGCGCATTGAAGAAATGTGTGCAAAGGTGGTGTGAAGTCCTTTCCGCATCTCTTCTGCTTCTTTAGACTTATGTTGGACAGGTGCTTATTTTGTTTCTTTGCTTTTATTGTTTTGACAATAGGAGCATGAACGATTTGAACAAGCTGATCAAGAAGCTGACGAATGGAGGGCTAGGGAGATTGCTAATGATATTGCAAAGCACAAGGTATTGGATACTTACATGTTAGGCTGCACTTTTGAACCATTATTTGCTTGTGTTAGTCATCCACTGGTGCTGGTAATCAATTTAGGTTAGCAGCCGATATAAAATCCTTTCTGAATAGACTTTAGTTCAAATCTTGCAGTGCCTTTTTTTTTTTTTTGGTTAGTTTCTGTGGAGTTGAAAATAATTCATCCATTTTGGAAGAAATTTTTTGTTCCATATATGTAACCAGTGAGGAGCTAATTATATAGAGTAAAGTGACTGATTGTTATGAAGTGCAGGTTGGGTGGCTATAAAGGACATGATTAAAGTGAGTCAAATTAGATATTGCATCATGCTTAACAATCGATGTTCTCTCTGAAGTTTTAGAAAATTAGAATAGTGTTGCAACTTTTGTGTTGCTTAACCCATATGTTGGCATGAGTTACCATGAACAATGTGGATTTGTTAGCAAGAACAGCAGCTCTCTTAAACTCCCTCTTTTCTTATCAAAATTATCTGTACTTCTCTTTCATTAAACAAATTCATTCTTGTTAGAATCTCAAACTTTGCTCATTGTATGGCCAGCCTCAAGTAAAATAGCACTTGCACTGTTAAATTACTAATTGTCTCAAAGTTTTAAGCTGATAGAAAATTGCGAATTTAATCATTTAATCAATATTCTAATTGATACATTATCTATTTCCTTTTAGTTATTTAATAAATAATTAGGGGAGCAGATTAAAGGTTAAAACATAAGATTTTTAGTGGTGCACAATAATTATCATATTTCTTCACTTATTATCCTTTTTAAATTTATATATTTTTAATTTTTATTTATCTTGACATAACTGTAAAAGATTTGTTTTACTAGGTTGTATGGTCCTCTACTCTATTTTGACCCAGAACACTGACATGATTGCAATTGCTTTCATTTTTTTGGCTTTCATTCATTGTGTTGATGACCAGTTGTATTTGCAATTTGCATGAAAGTGCAGGCTTAATATTTTTTTGATAGTGACTGAGGCATGTGGTTTTGCAGGTAGAGAAGATGAAAGAAGTTGCAAAACTAAAAGCAAAAGAGGAGAGAAAGAGACTAGAATTGGAGGTGAGCATTGGTTGTACATGCCACATAAATGTGTTCTGTAGAAACTGAGTCTGTTAATATGCTGTTACTCTTACTCGTTCAATACGGTATCTAGTGCATTTGGACCATAGTTAAAGTTTCCATATGATGTGCCTGAAAATGGTATATCAACTAATAGTGTAATACCCACCAACCACCCACCCCCCCCCCCCCCCCCCAACCCCTCTTTTCCTGTTTAAGAAAACTCTCATATGAATCATATTCATGCATTCTGCTTTTCCTGGGTTCAAGCCTATGATCATATTTTTCTGTCTTGAGAGACATTATCATTGGCTTTCCTCTTATCGTGTCTTACATACTTGTGCAGTAATTAGTCTTTGGTGCACTTAAAAGGACACTTTCATCTAGAATATTGAAAAATATTTTGGCCTTGTTTGGCAAGTTTTTTCAAAACATTTTTCACTTTTTAAACACTGAAAAACACTTTTCAAACAATAGTTATCCAATCGAGTTTTCAGATGTGGCTCCCACCACCAACACTCTTTTAAAAACAAAACGCAGAACACTTTCTAAAAAACTTTCCCCTCTTTCATATAAGAATATTTTAAAAACACGCCCACTGTGGAGGGCGGCAGGGGTTGAAGTCCACTTCCTATCCTCATTCTGTCTTTTTGCAATATGTCATCTCCAATTATCTCCAACTGATTGGATTTGTCTTTTTCGCCTGTCCATATACTGATATGAGATCATTTGATGGTGAGATACTATTTCCCGTGTTTTCTACTGGTGCCATTATTATGCTCTTGGGAAAGAAAATACGCATTGTATGGAACTTCCTGTCATGTGGAAGACCTGCTTGGATAGCAATGATCTGATGTAATTCAAAGGGTACTACCATTTATTGGACGATTTAGAGGGCCTCCACCCCTTACTGCCATCCTCAGTTAGAACCAATCTAAAATTTCCATTATTTAATTATTGTTGTTGATATCTCTCTGCCTGACACTAGGTTTTATATTTCAGCTTGAGCAGGTATTAATCGTGGAGAAATTGCAAGAGTTGCGTTCCATCAGGATCCAAAAATTGAAGAAACAAGGTTTGCTTTCCTATGGTTCTTATTCTTTTTCTTATTTGTCTCAGTTGTGGCAAATGTTCTATTTGCTTAAAATGTAAATATGGTGAGTTGCATATCAGGTTGCCTGTAACCGTAGAGGAACACATTTCACATATTAACTATTAAGTATAATATGAATACTTCTTGACCAGTACAAATTGTGCATTAGTTCAACATCAAAGTTGAATTTAATTGCAATATTATGTTGCTGTTATACTTCAACGTCTGTGTATGAAAGCATTACTTTTTCACAACTAGATATAAGAGATGGTTGTGACTACTACAATGCTTTTTTCCCCCCTCTTCTTTTGATGAATGCCTATGACGTTAATTTGATTAATATTGTCATATTACTGAACAGACAGGCTCTTCATGCTTGTCATTTTTGAAAGGGCACAATGGTATACATGACTTTATTTATATTATTTTTGTGTAACTGTAATATGATACTATGTAAATGAGATTTAAATGGTACTGCAATGTTAAATATATTTTATTCAATAATTACACAAACTTATGGTTGTTTGCATATTATGTAGGTCATTTTCTTCCCGAGGAGGATGACAAGTTTGTTGAGAGAGTTCAGGCTGCAGTTGAAGAAGAGGAGCGCCAGGCAATTGCTGCAGCAGACACAGATGCTACTAGGGATGCCATTGCAACTGCTGAGGAATCTAGGAAACCCCTCCAGAGTCATTGGCCTGACTCAAAAGTTCTAAGCAGTGATAAAGGCAGAGATAAGGAGGAAAGTATAGACCAAATAATTGAAACGGAAAATAATGAAAGCCCCACTACAGTCACTGCCAGTGAAGGTGGAACACAAGGATCAGAGCGACAAGGATTTAGTGGAGCTTATGAATCTGTGGCAAATCTACCGTTAGAGTTCTATCATTATTATCATGGCAGCAATACTGATATGGGCACGCTTATTGAGGTGATTTCAATTAGTTCCTCTTCAAGTTTCTATATACCTTGCAAGATACAACTATCTACTGTGTTCAATTAGCAATTTTGTGTAGATTTAAATCTTAATAAGGTCCACTGCTTGCAGGTGAGAAGAACATGGGATGCATATATCAGACCAGGAGGAAGGTAAGGATGCCATTCCTTTATGGCGCATGCTGCTTGCTTTAATTATAGGCACAACACCTCCGCTAGCATTGACCTTCCCTCAAATTCTAGCATCACGACCACCATACTTCCACCGGCTTCTCTCTCTCTCTCTTTTTCTTTTTAATGAATAAGCTTCATTTAACAAACAATCAAACAGAGTACAAACTCACTTCCAGAAAACTAGAATACAAATACTGTAGCACTGCAACAAACACCTACCTATTCCACCTCCACTAGCTATGCTGATGCTCCAATCACCATTAATGCCTCCCATTCATTCTGCATTATGTTTTTACTTCCAGTTTCATTATCTGTAATTGCTGTTAAATTTGGTGCAGCCGCATACCATGGAATTGGGTTCAACCGTCTCCTCCAGCAGATGAGATATGGGCATCCTACCTGGTGAGAACTAAATGATGCCTTAACTGCAGAGTGTGGCTGTTTTTTCCAAAAACATGGTGGTATGTTGCTAGTTTGATAGCGTTTGTAAACTCATTTACCTCATCTAGTAGGCATTTAATGCACTAGATATATCCATATGAAATCTGTATAAGGTTTCTTCCATATGGTGACTCCTAACCTTGCATAGTCAAATATCAATATGCATAGAGCAGGTAGATTAGGAGTTAGAAATCAACTACAAGCACACATAGCTGGAAAGGACCAAGTCTGAAGTTATCAATCGAAACAAGATAACACCAAGCCTGAATCCATTACAGGAAGGTTTAAATACTGTTGCCGCTTTTGACAGCAACCTTTTGTTCAAAGTTGCAGCCGATAATGGAAGTTGACTCCTAAACTTTCGTCTGTCAAATGCCATTACTACTGTAAAATAAATTATCTCTTGTAAAATTTTGACTGGTTTAAAGCATATCTTGATGTATCTCAGATCTCCTATAGATACTTATGCGACTATGTCCATTTTACCCAAGTAAATAAACAGGATATGCCTAGCATTTCATTTTGTTGACATGGTTGAATGTTAAATATACCTATCAACCTATCCAAAATTCAATAATGAGTTTCACTGCTGTATAAGAAATAGCCTTTGGAGCATTTTATGAGAAATGTCTTCCACGTGAATAACTTTTTTCACATTCTACAATTCCGTGGGTCTTCTTTGTCTTTGGGTTTGGAGCAAACTTTGTATCACTTCAGTTCATATTTACAGTCCATTTGAGGGAAGCTTGCCCATCTGTGATAAGACCGTTGCAGGTCTTTTTTGGTACAATTGTTGCCATACCATAACATAAGCTCCCCCGCATATCAATCCAAAAACTCACAGAAACTGGAAAGACGGCAGAGATGCTTTGAATATAAACAGCGGCATTCAATTGGGATAAAAATAATAATAATAATAACAGAATCTCGAATTTCTGTTTTAGTTTAGTTATAGTAGAGAAAAAAATAACAATTATAATGTAGCCGGGGGTTCAAGATGCTCCAAAACAAAAGATTCTGGGCATCCTACGATCCGGCAAGTAACTCTGCGAAGGTTTGTATTAGTGTTAGGGAGGCTCAATCATAGTTCCGAACCCCTCTGCTGGGACCTTCGCTTAACTCAAATGTGTGAAAAATGTAGATATTTGTGTACGAAACATAGATCCAGATATAAACCGAGCCAACAACAAAAAAAATATTGGGCTCGGCGATCCACTTTCGGTGCTAGTTTTCGAAGGCAAACTTGGACAAAGAAGCGCACCGATTCATCTAGCGCTCCCTCCATAGGACCCTTCGGTTATTAAAAATTCAAAAGAAAGAAAGAGGAATGGATTGGAGATAAATGATGAAGATGCTCAGTGAATACGAACCAGATGTACTGGATATTCATATTGCTTGATGGTTAACGAAAACCAACCAGCAATCGATTTCTATAATTCTTCATCGCATCGCTTCTACTGCCATACAAGGCAAACAAAAATGTAAAATCAAAATGCTTGTGTGAGAGAGAGCGTCGGCGACGACTAAACCCTAGGGCTCCCTCGTATGTGGCAACACGGTTCACTATATAGAGCAGTTGGAAGGGGTTATGATGCACGTAGACCGTGCGATGAGCTTACTTTTTCTATTTTTCTTAATGAATCTAATGGAGTGTCATTCCCCGTGTAAAAGACATTACGATTTAAAAAGTATATAATCTAAAATATAAAATAAAGTAAGAAATTACGATTTTTAAGAAGCAGGGTGCTCATTTGACAAATCACGAATTTAAACTAAAATTATGCTTTCTAATAACAAATATTTGATAACAAAAAAAAAAACTTTTTAACATGTTTTATTAAATATTTTACAATTTTAAAAAGTAGTAATTTAAAAACGTAATTTTTAAAATTGTACTTATTAAACCTATAATTTTAAACGGACCCTAAATGTGTGTGAAGTTATGTAATCGAATTCAGACTAGTTATAATACATTATGGCAATAATTAAATAAAAGGGGAAGGAATAACAAGGAATAGCTTTCACATGAAACATGCCAATCTTTTCCTCTCTTTTTCTATGTATTGTAATAAAAGGAGTTATTTATTTAGTTCTATTGCATCGTTATTTAAATAATGTTACACTACCTTATTATCTTCTTTTAATTTTTTAGAATATATGTGGCGTGGTCTTTATAGCATTTGGAGTATAGAAATTAGTTTTTTGATTGTTAGGACAATGCTACATCAACTTTTCCCTCTTTTTCTTTTGCCCAGTGCCTCAAAAATGACGTTCGACTTGCATGTGTTAAGCAGATGATATAAAAAAGATAATAGGGGTGATGAATAGAATTACTCATCGTAATAACGATGCACGTAAATCATATGATGATCTGCAAGTAGACGAAGCCAATTACATGACAACATGTGTCGGAACGGATTGCAGCACATGGATGGCCAACATCCTCGGCATGAACCGCTCGTCGCTATGACATAAGTATAGTGGCCTAGAAATGCTCCACTTAGACCGTCAATCGGCAACTCTCTTGCACAACCAAATCTAAGGACAGATGGACTTTGTTAAGCACGAGAGAAACAGACTTTATTGAGCTTGAGTGAGCTTTACAAGAGGGTTTCACTTGTAGTAAATAGAATCACCGGAACTCGTAAGCCAACCCATCCGAGTCATCCGACCAAACCACGACGTTCTACCTATTTTTCCTAAAAAAGTAAATAAGAAAAAAGGACAAATGGGCCAGATGCTTATCCCAGGGCCCAAGCTCTGCGTTTATCAAACCGACACCGTAAAGGTTTCCGCTTACGCGTAATATGGGGCCTTTAAATTCGTAAATTTGTAAGAACGAAGAAGTAACGGACCAAAAGGAAGATTCATCTTCCAAAATCTTCTGGTTTTCATTCGATTAGTCATATGACGTGTCCTCCCCACATATATATATTTATCATTTCCAGATCTACCAAAATTACCAACCCCCAAAACTCCTCCAATTGAATCTTCCATTGCACGCATATTTATCCGGTCGCTAACGAATTCACCGCCTCTTTGCTCCGACACCCGTACATAGTAATAGGGTTGGAGTTGTTTGGGGTCCGGGAAAATTTTGATGATGTGGAACTCGATTGCGAATTTGAAGGAGAACTTGAACAAGATCGCGCTCGATGTGCACGACCACGACGACGATGACGAAGAGGACGAGCTCGAGATCTACGCCTCGCGCAATGGAGTTGAAGATTCTTCCGTCTCTGATCGGAGGAATTCCCATAGTTTCGCGCATTCGAAGTCGGTCTCGCGGTCCGCAGTGCCGAATGGGATCGACTCCGCGTATAATTTCGAGGTTTCGCATTGAATGTTGCGTTGTTTATTCTTTCTGATAAGTGTCTTTGTATTCATTTTCGTTATTTGATTTGAAATTTTTACGTCTAGGGTAACTGAGAGAAGGTTGCTCTTGTTTGATACGTAACACATTTTGGTGTTGTCGGGATACGAATGCATCGAATTTAATTAATTTGCTATTTTTATTATGGAATTCATTGAGGACAATTTATTTTCAATTTCGCGTAGTATCTAAGCAAACATTTTAATTTTTTATTTGGAGCTAGGGATGGGTGTGCTATTAGTCCTTCTCAGTTCCTTTTAATTTCAAAATCTGTGACCTCATTTTTTTTTTCTTTATATATATAGAACATTTTTTTCCAGTGAGGCTTAAGATGTTCTTGATCTTTTGGTCTTAAGTGAGCTGCGAGTTTCTGATAATACTGTGTTATGGGTTAGTCAGTCACATGAGGTCAGATTACATACTTATAGACCAGGTGCATTCTTATTTGCAATTGCACTTAGGGGGCTCATCACGAATCTTCATTGTCTATCAAATCAGTTCATTATTGTGCGAGGGCAAAGTTGATTGACTTATTTGTAATATTCAATGAAGAATTTAATAATTCATTTGCAAGAGTGGCGTCTCTATATTTTAAAGTTCTAGATAGATGGAATTTTGTCAGTTTCTTAAATTTGCTTCCAGCTAATTTAAGGTCGACAATTATTTCATAATTTCCGGTCTGTCAAGTTAACTCAGAAGATGTTGCTCTATCGAGCTTATGTACTAGTTTTGGTGTGGCATCTGTGCATTGAGTAGTAGATCTGGATAGATCTCACTTTTTGCAGCCATATCCCAGTACAGCTGGTTTGGTAACAATTATATGCATTTTTATTCATGATTCTGGGAGAAGACAGAGCAAATCTTAATCATTAGATCATTTCAAGATCTGCATGTTTGTGTTTTTCTTGGCTTCTGTTGTGGGTATGTTGCAAAATGTAGATGTGAATGCAGCCACTTTACTAAGTGGAGTATTTGGTTAAAAGATATGATGTTTTTCCTATTTGTTTTGTGCTTATTGCAGATTGAACGGTACAAAGCTGAAATCAAGAAACTTCAGGAATCTGAATCAGAAATTAAAGCGTTATCAGTTAATTATGCAGCTTTGTTGAAAGAAAAAGAGGTAATCCAATGATTTAAAGAATCTCAATATTTATCCCAATAAGTTATCAACTACAGTTTTAAAGGCCTTTTCACATTTTAAAAGTTCTTCCTCCCACCTCCAATTTGACAGGATCAAATTTCTAGATTGAATAAAGATTATGGCACTTTGAAACAAAATCTGGATGCAACAAATGCAGCTCTGCATGCTTCTGGAAACGAAAGTGCCAAAGCATTAACAAATGGTGTTATTGTATACAAGGTATTTGTTTAATTGTTAAGTGAAATTTATGGTGTATAAAATATGAAAGTTGAAGGTGCTTGTTAGAAAATGTTGAATCTGTGCTTTTAGTTTTGTACTACCTCTGTCATCTCTGATTATATACTTTTCTTTCATTTGAAGTCTTAAATTAAAGGTACATGATAATCTACCAATTAGAGAAAGCCAGTGGTTATATGTTTCAGCAAATGGTTATATGGCCTCCTCCCAACCTCCCCTTATCCTTGCTGTGATAATTGATTTTGGCCATATAGAGTGGCCCTGATGTTAGTATTTAATAAGTTGAGGGGTCTTTGGTTACTTAAGAGGCGCCTCTGCTCTTTCACCATTCTAGCCGAGGTGTACATGCAATGTAGAGTCCTTGACACTATGAATGAATGGGTACTTAGAACTTTGCCTATAGTAGCCTTTATTAATATCCTTTATGATATGACCATTTTTCTATATAATCACCTATTATGCACAGGATAGATTGGTCTCCATCTAGTAGGAGTTGACCTGTAATGGGCAGTTGATCATATTATTGGTACATCTCAACAGGGGTCTGCATAGGTCAGTATTTTTTTTTTGGGGGGGGGCGTGGGTGGGGAATTTATATGCAGCCCCAACTTCATTGGTTTGGTTTGGGATAATCTCAAGCTGACACTGAACCGCAAACTCCCACAAATTGAATTAATTGAGTTGAAAAAATGGTCAGTGTCTCTCAGTTTTTGCATTGGAAAAATTTTCCACACAAAGTTCAAAACATCAATTTAGTTTCCCTTTTCCCCAAAATTTATTATTAACAAAACAACCAAAAACCAAGACTGAGAGATGGATATGCAGAGAGAAAATGGAAAACTTGTTTCGACCAAGAACCTGCAGCCATGTTCTAAAGAATTAAAACTCCAAGCAAAGATGTGAATTTTGTTTATAGCAAGGCGTGCTTTGAGGTCATAATTGTTGCAGCAAATTGTGACTGACCATCAGAGAAATAAAAACATCTGTTGTATGAACATCAAAGAGAGTTCAGAGTGGAGGTACTGTTGCAGGATGGGGGAATTAGGGTTTGAATTGGTGGAACCAGGGGATGTTGGGGGTTGGTGTGAGGGTTTGGCTTTCTGGTTTAATTTAGAACACTTGGGAGAGATCAGACTCTTGCATGGGGGTCATGGAGAAAATGTTACAAGATGGTTCAAGTCTCTCATCTGAAAATTTAGGGTTTTAAGAAGCAGGTTTCAGGGACAGAAAGAGGGAGATATTTTTTTTTGGGAAATTAAGAGGGGTATATGTACTAGAAAAACCAACAGAATCCTGTTGGATTGGATCAGATCTGCTGGGTTGATGCACACCCCAACACCTCATAAATTATTTGTTTGAAAAATGAAGAACGCAAATACTAAACCGATTGTTTGGGTTAAAATTTAACTAAACCCAACTGCTGCCCTCAGAAAAACAAACCAAATTGTGTCCGATTGGATCAGATCAGGCAGGTTGAGTGGGTCAACGTACACCCACCTCAGAAATGAAGAGTGTGATTTGTATCCAACAAAAGAAGAGTGGATTTGGACAGTTGGACTGTTTTTCTGATATCTGTTTCTTGGTGCAAATGATTCTAGAACCTGATTCTTCCTTAAAGATAATATTGTGATACGAAGTTGTGGAATTTTATCAGTTTTAGCCTTATTATTGTTTATATATAAATATATATTTCTTTTTGAATTCATGGTTTGCTTGTCTCTAGTTTTGCAGTTTTTTTTTAAATTTTGTTTTTTTTTTTTCTTCAAATTAATGATTAGGGATTTTCTTGTATATTCTATGTTTAATAAGGTTGTGCCCCTTTTCTTATATAATGATTTTAAAAGTACATATTAAAAAAAATGTTTTTGAACATAATTGTACTTCTACTGTGCTAGAAATATCACGTTTTGTTTCTTAATCTAAAAAAAAAGAAGTGAAAATGTGGTATTGGGTATAGACTGAGTTTTTTTGGAATTTGTGCAGGGAAGTACTGATCAATCAGCCAACCGACAACATAAGTTCACAACTCAGGTGAAAAACCGTTATACTGGAAACCAGAAACACAATGGTGTGGTCTCTAAACAGGATGCTATAACCAACGGAGTCACACATGCTGTTCAATCTGATGTCAATGGAAGTAAGATGGAAGCAAAAGATTCAAACTTGCTTGGAAAGAAGAAGGTAATGGCACCTTTTATTCTCAAAACTCATATTTTATGGGCACGTTTGAAAAACTTCGATGTTAATATGCCTGGTCTATTCTGTACTTTTTGTTGGATCTTGATGCTACAATTGTAAATTTTTGTCTTTTTTTTTGGGGGTGGGGGCTAATCATCATATGCACATGGGATGAAATCAAGTCTTCTGTCTTCCTATTCATTTTACATGTTTTCCAATCAAACAAATTTTGATTTGTGTTTTTGCTGCATTTCATCACAATGCAAATATTTCTTTTTTCATTTTTGTATACGTTTTTTTTTGGAATGATGAATGAACTTGACAACAGAGATATGAATCAAGACTTCCTATTCGTTTACATGTTTTACAATCAAACATTTGATTTGTGCTTTGCTGCATGTTCAACACAATGCAAATATTTATTTTTTCATTTTTGTATGCGTTTTTTTTTTTTTTTTTTTGTAATGATGAATGAACTTGACAACAGAGATATGAATGCCTTCTAGGAGCTTGCAGATTTATTAGAAGAGAAAAATAGGTCCCCTGCAGCAGTGCAACTTACTCCTGAGGTAAAACAATTGAGGATTGAACTTGAAAAAGAGCACGATAAGTTGGCGATTATTCAGTCAAAACTACAAGGTACATTTCTGCTGTCTGAAGGTCCATAAATGATTCTCAACAATTTGTTGTTTTGAGATGTCTTATTTTCTTTTTCCATCCTCAGAGGAACAGAAATTGAATGAATCTTTCCATACGGAGCTCAAATCACTGAAACTAGACAGAGACACAGTGAGTTTTCAAATCATGTTATTATTATTATTTTTAATTTTCATTTACTCCGTTTGAAGTTACTAATAGAGTCTCATCATTTTGGTGTTGCTTTAGAGAGTGATCATAGTCTTTCTAGATTGCACACATTGGGAAGTGCCAATAGTGTGATGAAGATCTGGCATGGGATTAATAGAACTTCCTAGTTGACAACTTATTGATTGCTATTTCAGGAAAAGACACGGATACGCTTAGAGATAATCTTATGAGCACACATCATTATCTTGAATTTCTATATTATGTTATCTTTTACAATTTTTTTAGATTTTTTTTTTTTTGGTGGATGACTCATGTCCAGGTAGTATACTCATGCATCACTAGCAGTTTTCGAATTTTGGAATGATTTTGTCTCTCATATCTCTTGAACAATGATGCATATTTGAGCATTTTTTATTTCATTGTATTTTATGTTTTCTTCCTGTTTCTGGCATCTGGGTTGGTATTTCATGCCATCATTTTTGTTAGCAGACCTCCAAGGAACTGGGCAAAATATGCAACGAATTGAATGAAAAAAATTCAGAAATAAAACAACTGCAAATGGAATTGAATCAACGGGAGGATGATGATGCTGGTGGCGTTTTGGATGGTTTGAAAAGAGTAATTGTGGGCCTAGAGAAGGAAAACAGTAGTCTTAAGGTTGGTAATTTGTGCATCATTTGTTTGTGTTTCACATGAGACTTGTACCATATTTCAGTACTCAAAACATTTTATTCTGATTTTTATTGAATTTTGAATCCTAGAATCTACTATTTTTTTTTTCTTTTTTTTGTATAGATGGAGAAAAATGAACTGAAGGTTGCTCTGGAAATGAGCAGGAACTCTTTAACTGATAAGGTCTCATCAACTGGTTTGAACGAGGTATAAAAATTGTTGGGGGAACACAATGCCTTACTTTTCTGTTGTTTGTGAGGTTCACTTGTATATTAGTTCGTCAACGGTGGCTTGCCCTCCATCTTTCATAACTATTCTGGCTGTTTATGCTTGCCAGGCTCCCACCTATACATAATTCTGTTACGTGGCATTATTATTATTATTATTTATTTTTCTTGACAGAAGGAAGATTCATCTGGAAGTTTCCCTGGAAAGGAACAAATGGAGCTAAGTTTGCAAAATTTGGATAAAGATTTGAAGGAAACACGTCATGAGAGGGATAAAGCATTACATGAATTGGCCCGTCTTAAGCAGCATTTGTTAGAAAAGGTCACATGTCTTTAACACTTCTACTATCTCTAGAAATGACCATCATTTTGTTGGCAGTGCACGACATATTAGTTATAAGCAATGTGAAATTTCTGAATATTTCTTTCTAGTGATTTAGTTTTTAATTACTTATTAAACTTTGCAATATCTTTAAAACTGCTATCAACGTGGTTTAAATTGAGGATGCTCTGTCTTTCGTGTAACATTTCATCCCTATTTTAAGATGACATATTCTTGGTGGCCTAAATGATGATGGGCATATGTAAGGACCATTCATGATAATGATATGTTGATGTATTGCTTGTAACAATTAGAAGAAATAACCAGTTGATTCAATGGTTGGCCCTGTCAGTGTACTTTTTTAGGCCACCATCTGTAACCAAAACAGCGTATAAAGTGGTGATCCATCATCTATTTTGGAGATACAGTGACCTACCTTGTTTCTTTCATTATAGATTTATGCCAGAATATGGACTTTGATATTTGATTTTTCATGCCCAACCCGTACTTATGCATTATGGTTCCCCTTAGACGGATGAAACTAGGATTTCTTATTGGGAGGGACCAAAGCATGAATGAGGGGCTAAGTTTGATTTTGATAGGGGTCAAACATAATTTTTAGGCGGACAAATATATATTTTTAACCATATATAAATATTTAACTATAAATATATAAATATTTAATTTTATATATATATATATAAACTCAGTGAAGGGGACCATGGCCCCCGGCCCCCCTCTAGTTCCGTCCCTGCCCTTAGATATATGTGTGAATGAAAATGTTCTAATTTGCCTTCATAGACTATGAGTTTCCATGGTCTGGATGCTCGACTTTTACTTTTTTTGCTGCATCAATTTCACTTTCTATTGCTTGTGCTAGTTTATAGGTGGATCTGGCATTCTCTACATCTCAATATGTTTAATTTTCAAACTCTCCACAGTTAAAACTCAATATAATTTTCTGGCTTCAACAATATAGGAATCGGCAGAGTCTGAAAAAATGGATGAAGACAGCAAAATCATTGAACAACTACGAGAAAATAATGAATACCAAAGGGATCAAATATCACATTTGGAGAAAGCTCTGAAGCTGGCCATCGCAAATCTGGAGGAAATTAAGACAGGCAACAGCAATGAAATTCAGAAATCGAAAGAAATTATTGATGACTTGAATAGAAAACTTGCCAACTGTATGACCGCAATAGATGCCAAAAATCTTGAGCTTCTTAATCTTCAAACTGCTCTTGGTCAGTACTATGCAGAAATTGAAGCTAAGGTAAACAAATGAAGATTGCATTCATTAATTGTTTTGAACTCCTTAGAAAGCCACAGGGGCATGTTGGTGAGAGCCATGCGATCTCTGGAATATGGTTTTTATGCCAGTTTGATTATTGTGTATAGGAACATTTGGAAGGAGATTTGGCGCGGGCAAGAGAAGCGTCAGCTAAACTTTCTAAGCTGTTGGAAGTACGAATCCCTCCCTTCCAATATTACTTATGATTATGTTTTGTGAAATCCTTTTCATTTTTAAATTTTTAAGCAAATTGACGTGCATTCACACTCTGGATGCCACATAATGAGCTTGTATAAATCATATATTCTTCTGGTGAATGGGTTTTCTAAACACTCTGTGCCAACTGTTTCGTGGTGGCTTGGAATTTTTGACATCATACATAGGGGCTTAGTTAAAAAAGAATTATGAGTGTGTGAAAGGGTTACAGGAAAGAACCTGATTAACTAATTGGCAAAGTGACGTCCACCCTTTTGCTCCAGTCCTTAGTATAGAAATTCTCTCCTAATGCAACTAGTTCCCAAGTATACCAGTAGTTAATATGGTAAGTGAATTTTAATAATTCAGTCAATAATTTTCTGAAGTAAACCAGCTGGTCTCCTTTGTGCTGCCCTGATCATTTTATATTTTCATTACTTATCCTTAAGGATGCCACTTATGTGAAACTTTTAAGTTAGTAAGGACTTCTACAGGTAGCTATAGGCCTGATTTTTTTTTTTTTTATGCCATTAACGTCACTCTTGGCCTTAGACGTGCTTTTTCTATGTCATCTCCAGGATGCAGATCAAAGGGAAGAGGTATCAAAGGGGGAGAAGGAAGAAATTTTGGCCAAACTCTCCCAAGCGGAAAAGACACTAGCAGAATGGAAGATCCGAGTAAATAAGCTTGAGGAAGACAATGCAAAACTACGGCGTGCTGTTGAGCAGAGTATGACAAGACTTAATAGGATGTCAGTGGATTCAGATTATCTTGTTGACAGGTTAGCCGGATTTAATTTTCAATTATGACTTTGGTAATGTTTTACAATTTGGGGTTTCCCAATATTTCTTGTTGCTAACAAGATCTGAGGATAGCTTGTCAAGTTTGGGAAAAAAAACTTCTTTCAAACTAATGGCTTCTCTTTTGATCGGTCATCATTTTGTTATTGTAGATGAATTTTGGTTGAGTTCATAATTGGCATATCATCTTCACAATAACATGATTGGTAATGTTGGCAGGCGCATTGTGATCAAGTTACTGGTGACCTACTTCCAGAGAAACCACAGCAAAGAGGTATGTATATTCATATTAAGGTTTTAATTGCTTCAGGATGCATGCAGGGAATGGTCCTCTCTTCCTCTGTTGCACATGTGCCAAATTGCTCATGCCACGTTTAAGTGGGCTATAACACTTGCTGACATGAATCTGGATATAACCAAGGCCTTTTGCTGATTAACCTAGTTCTCATTTCTGATGGTTTGGATTACCAAGTTGATATATTGTGGGCATTATTATTAGAAAAGAAATGAACTTATTGAGGAATAGTTTGATGCAAACAAATTCTGTCTTCCCAGGGAAGGAAGGAAAGCAAAGGGAACATAAATATAAAGAACTATAAAAGAAATATGAAGAACTATTGACGGGAGACAATACATTAACTAACTAGACTGAGATCCCACACCATCAGAAGAATTGGGTTCGTTTAGCAAAACTGCGTGTTTTTTTGCTTTTTGGTTGTGATGTGACATAAATGTGAAAGTAATTTTGTGTTTGGAGTTATTTGTTAATACTTTTGCTTTTTAGCTACCCTAAAAAGCGTTTCCAAACGAACCCAATGGGCTGATGTGGCAACCCTTCTGCTGAAAAAGTTCTTGACTGACAGTCGTATCGTATCCTTCAAGCTCAAGCATGTAAATAATTTTGGATGCATAAATTCTACAACCCAACACCAGTCTCATGTGCTGACTATTATTGCAGATGAGGATAATTGCTTAAGGTTCTTCCATCCTGATTGAAGTAGTTGTCCTCTTAGTATTTTTTTCATCTAGCTAGCCTTAAAAATATATATATATATATATATATAATTTCATCTCACTAGCTCATGTTGTTTATTATGTGCGGGCAGGTTCTGGGTCTTATGGTTCGCATGCTGGGGTTCTCTGATGAAGACAAGCAGAGGATAGGTGCTGCTCAACAAGTTGCAGGCAAAGGTGTTGTCCGTGGAGTACTAGGCCTACCTGGCCGCCTAGTTGGTGGCATCTTGGGAAGTGGTTCCGCCGAATCACCTGCAAATGCAGCATCGGAGAACCATGTAATCTTTTTATCTAAAGATTTATCGTCTGATATCTATAAAAATGCATCTTGCTTGATCAGTCAGTCTTTTTGTGTTTTCTGTAATAGTAGTTATTTGTCCACTGTTTGCATGTTTCAGTGCATTAACGCATGCTTCGTACTTTAGGCTAGATTTGGTGCAGATGTGGTTTTTCCAAAAGATTTTTAAAATACATATAAAAAAAAAAAAAAAAAACCCTATTCCGACAATTGATGCTGATAAAATTGTTTTTAGCGTTTCTATTACCATTCTAGCATCGCTTCATGCATTCAACTTATACATTTAACGTTCTAAGCGTGATAATATCAAGCATGCACGTTTGAATTCTGTTTCACTAAGCAAGAGCAATACTGGAGTCTCAAGCATATGTTTCTCTACCAGTCCTTTGCAGATCTGTGGGTTGATTTTCTTCTCAAGGAAACTGAAGAGAGAGAGAGAAGGGAATCGGCTCATAATGGCGGGATGTCGAAGGAAGATTCACATGGAGTAGGTGCTGGCCCACCCGTGGCCAATCAGACAACAAACTCTGCTGCTACTGCATCAAGTTTCTCAAGATCAAATTTATCACCGGGCCAGAACTCTAGCCAGTTTCCCTCTCGTGGAAATTTTCGGCATTCTGAACATTTTGATTCTGAGTTCTCAACGGTTCCTCTCACATCCTCGGATAGCACTCAACAGATTTCAAGACTGCTTCCAAAATACTGAAAATATGTTGGATTATGTAATTATTCAAAGGTATAGATTACTATTTCTTGATGTTGAATGCAATCTTTTTCAATTAATTCTTTCACATTCAAATAAAACGAGTTTCTTGGTTTGGCTGCTTGCACTTTTGATTTTTGGATCCCAAACTTCAATTTTGTACTCAATTCCGGAGATGACCCAACCAGCCGCCCCTCCTGGGTGGAAATGATTTCATTTTCAAACTCAATTTTTGATCCTCAAGAGATAGTTCAATCAGTTGAAATCATGCCTAATGAAATGGAGGTCACTAGTTCGAATCGTCATTCTTTTCGCGTGGATGTGTAAAAAAAAAAAAACAAATCTTTCATTTTGTTGGTATACATATTGTCATATCATTAAAAAAAAAAATTAAATAATGTTCACCATGTGGCATCATGCAACTGGATCATATATATATATAAACTTTTAATTATTTAAATAATGTTCACCATGTGGCATCATGCAAACGGCTCATATATATATATATAAACTTTTAATTTTTCGGCTTATCTCAAGGAGTGATCACTTTTTAAATTTTGAGGAGTAATTTGTGCAAGGACAAATTTATCACAAAATAGACAGGAGGAAGTTCTATAACCCAAGTTGTAGGCGCGGACCAATTTATCCCCAACTTTTAAGCAAGTTCTGGGTTTGGAGACTTTCTCCCACTCCAAATACCGACATGTTATAATAGTAAATGTAAGTGAAAATACTGAAAAGTATAAATCTTATGATATGTGAAAATTCATTTGCTGCTAAATTTCTTAATCTTTGTGCATTATCAGTTGAATAACCTGACATGTTGCTGCTTACCCAAAAGAAAAAAGCTGTCATATTACCACTATTATTTTCACTTTTAGATATAAAAGCAAAGGATGATATTGAAAAGTTGAAGTATTAAGATGGGTGAAAATTAAGTTATAACCAACTTGTTAGGTGCATTTTCAAGTGGGACAATCATTGAGGGGCAAAGATTAATGGAGACTGATTTTTGTTTTTTTTTTAAAAAACTTTTTACTTCAAATGGTGCGGCCTTTACTATCAATTTTTCATTGAAGATTGAATGCATAACTTGCCTATGGTTTACCTCTTTATCAAAACGGCTCTTCAATTTTAAAATACGGCAACATTGATACTTATATTTTGTAAGTGAGAAATGTAAAAAAAAATTACGTTTTTATCCTTGCTAATACATGATGCTTCCAGGAGATAATGCTCTCTATAGAAAACAAGGCACAATGTGATATCCAATCTACTAATAAAGTTTGCTCACAAAAATCACCCTGTAATTAAGGTGCCATTTCAAAGTTACGGAAACAGTACAAAGCAAAAATCACACCTACAACATTGCAAACCAAAACACTGACAACTGCATGGAGAGACGCAAGGCAAAAGGCTCCGGCAAATATAAAAAAGTGCGAGTGCACCCACAAAAACTACAAAACCCATTGCTAGCTGGTTGTGCACCACTAATAGAACACCTTACCTCCTCTTTAAGCCAGCTTCCCTTTCAATGGACCTCTTGGAATCTTGCTCAAAACCTTCGCATCAAACACTACATACTGTTTTTTAAGCTCAAACATCGCCTTCTCTGCAAATGGATCAACCTTGTCCTCATACTTTTCGTACAGAACGGGCATGGTGTGCAGCAAAATGAAAGCTGTTCTCCAAATCGATTTTATCAAAGGTCAGTACACAATGTTAAATTGATTATAAATGGAATATGATAAACAAAAGTTGTGGTTATTACATATGTAGAACAAGGTCAAGAAATTGCACCAACTCCCCACAATTGAAAGAACCCACACGCCAGCAATAACCTGGCATCGAAAACATAACCTTATCAGAAAAATCAGATAGCAAAATAAACTTCCATATGAATTGCCAGTCAAAATCATGTTAAAGATATACGGTTTAGCATAATATAAAACCCATTTTTGGAGACTAGCAATTACAGGACATGTATACTAATACACTGTTGATTCAGAAGTATAGATCAGTGTCTCAAATATACAAATCAGCTACCTTCATGAAACAATAAAGTATCAATTTGTTAAACCAGCGTGAGCACTGAATTAAGAGGTTAGAACAGGCTGAGCCAATAAAGAAATTAATATATGCTTATTTAAACTAAACGGTGACGAAACATGGACAAAACACATACAACGAGAAACTTTTTCAAATCTCTTCCAGTTACAATATCACGCAAGATAGAAAAACCCCGGTTGATTTCAATTCTCAGCGCAGCGGCACCTTCCAAGAATGGCTCCTCAGGAAGATGAACTTCTGGGATGCGGGGTGGAGTCCTACAAACAGGCATCATCTTAGGCCATTAGTGAAACATACATTTAGATGAAAACATGGCCTATTTACGGATTTACCTAAGAGCTGAATTTAATACAGATTATAATGTAAAAACCCGTAAAGCTTACTTGTTGATAAAGGTGTGAGCATTGGACCACAGGAACAAGACTGCAAGAGCGAGTATCAGAACGTGACATACAAGAGTAAGCAGGTGGTATTCGATTAATTCAAAAAGAACCCAGATTGCAGTGGCTCCACCAAGCACACCGGCTGAAATCTTCTTGTTCCTCCACAACAACACGTCAGCAGCTGCACCAAATCATCACAGAAGTTGAGAAAGAACACAATCTAAAAAGATAAAATAACACTTTGCATTGCTTCGCATTACCTAGCTAAAAAGTAAATTGGAAATAAATAAATAAATAAAATATTGAAATTTTACAAATTAGCTCTTGATGGGAAAAATAAAAAGTCACAATATATAATTGGAAATAACCCAATTTGAAAAGGCATCATTCTCTAACAGAGGCACTGCATGAAATTTCAACTTACTCTCCAATGGACTCTCAGGAACCAAACGGAGTCCATAAGCTTCAAACAGAGACTAAAAAAAACAAAATACCCCGATTCACCAAAAAATTTATACAGATCACTAAAACAATGATCTGACAAAAACCTAAACGCAGCTTGTACTCCTACAAATCCAAACGCAACGTTTCCCTCCATTTCCAAATAACTTCCATTGCTTTAGAAGAGAAGGCAGAAATCGCATCAAGCAGTGTTTTCAAAACACATATATTTCCAGAAAAAAGGTAATACCAAACACTTCCGAACAACGCCTAATCGATCCGATAACAGATCTCATATCAAAATGTAATCCCACAGAGACCGACACAGAGAGAGAGAGAGAGAGAGAGAGAGAGAGAGAGAGAGAGAGAGAGAGAGAGAGAGAGAGAGAGAGAGAGAGTGAGTGAATGAGCGTACGTTTTCCTCCACCGAAAACCTTGTGAACTGGTTTCTCCCTGCCGAAAAGCCGGAAAATCTTGGCTTTCACCGACGAGGGAGAGACCGGTTTCTCGTCATCTGAATCCGATGACGACGATGAATCGTGCGCGTGGATCTTCTCGCTTATCTTCTCCTTGATCGAGTCCACCGCCGAACCCGCATTCTCGGGATGCTCCGCCATTCTTTTCGGACACCAAAGCTCCGATCCGACACCCGAAAAAAATAAATAAAAGAATTTGAAATTTTTGGAGCTGAAATTATTAAAATGACAGTGAGAAATAGGTCACCTGAGCAAATCTGAGTGGGATTTATATAGACCGGGCACGAGGTGAGATCGTGACCGTCAGATGGTGAGGTGAGAACCAAATTGACGGCGTTGGGTTTGATAGCCTCGAGGAGCAACGACGTTAGATTTGACGAGCGTATTTTTATGTCCCTCTGTGCGTGTAGGTGTAGAACATACGCGGGGGTGGGGGGTACTGTGGTGGACGGTGGGGTTACAGAAAAGTCAGAGGCATGGTGACGGGGTGGGGGACACGTGGCTAATAGCGAGTGGATAGATGGTGGGCTGGACGGCTGGTACTTTTTCTTGGGTGGTCGGGTGGGGTTAGATCTGAGTGGGTTCCACGTTAGGGGGAGGAGCTAATTTGTGCTCACTGACACTGCTAAGAAAAATGAACACAAAATACTCAAAATCGGATTCTTTCTACTTTTGAAATATTCAAAAAAAGCAGATTCTAATCTACTAGACAACAACTTTTGTCATGAATTTTATTTGAACAGTAGAGATTATTTGGTCTATGGTACCCTAATTGCTTGCCTTTTTCAAAATAATAATATTAATATTATATCTTACATACCAATCTACTTTTATTTGTACGCTCACATTAGCTCTTGAATCTGTCTTTATTAAAAAATTAAGAATTCAGTGAGATGAAAGTGTAATATATAGTCCAAATTTGTAGATCACTCACCATGGGACAAGTTGAAGAGACTTTAGTTCAAGTTGTCTCCTCTCAATCCTCATTATTTTAAGCATAACATTGAAAAGGAGCTGGTAATTTTTTATGAGTTGGGAGTGTGATTATGGAAAGCAATGAATATTAATTCAATTGCTGGTTTTGGGTCTGCATCTTGGCATTAGAAGCGACAACATCGCTGGTTTTTGGGGTCCAAGAAAAGGGCTGCAACTTTGAATCTATCGCACCTGACTATTGGATCCGTGCTTTTCGTAGGAGGAGCAACTCCACCAAGAGGCAAGAGCTGCTCCATGGCAGTTTCTCACTTGTATATTCCATACCCATTGGCCATATATATATATACTCAAAAATATATCCATTGGATGCTCGTGTTTGAATATTTTCTTTATTGTGCTTCCATTAATTGTGGATTTTGGTTTACTAAAATGGGTTAGGCACTTAGGCACACGGCCTAGAATGACAAGCCTAAATGTTGTTGAGTGATATGTGAGCTATTGAGTTTATACAGAATTGGATGTGGTAAACAATATGTATGGATATAAGTGGTAATACAAGATTTGCCTCAAAAATCTACCAGAGGAAGAGCTGTATCATGGTTATTTTGGTTATTTCAGCCAAACCATAGCTAGAAGTTGGTAACAGATAGGTTCAAAACGAGCTTAGTACGAATTAAACCAAACACTTAGCTAAGAAAGAGGTCTAGCATGGGCCCGAAAGAGCCTGATAAAATAGCCTTAGAAAAGCTGCACCTATTAGAGGCCCAACAAAGGCCGCAACACAAGAGCCCAAGGAAACCCAATAGTGACTCGGGGAAGCCACATATAAGGTCTCCCCCTCTCTCTCTCTTTTTGGTAAGGCTCTTCTCATACACCAAACCCACACTAGCCTCTCTCAACATGAGCTTTCTTTCTCTCCTCTCTTTTCACTCCCTCAAAAGTCAAGTACGCTGACTTGGGCATCAGAGGACCAAAAATTTGTTGACGGGTCGTGCTTCATTTTGCAAGAAGTCGAGCTGCCCAACCAGAGAGGATGAGCCGCCCAGTCCGTGCCTGACCCATTTTGGACCTAACAATAACTATCAGAATACTCGATCGGTTGCAGAAAGAATTTAAGTGCTAGTAAAATTTTGTGCAGCAAGAGTCCTTGTATAAATTCAAGTACTTGGCTACCTAATAGCAATATCATTATGCTAATTCACCAGTCTCCTCCAACTGTTTTCAAGTAAATTGAAAGACTTGAGATTTAGAGATATGCTTACGGCGGTCAAATGTTCAAAGTATCAACAATATAATGTTCAAAGCCGTAAAATTTTCATCCCCAACGCAGGATGCAACTCTCCATTTATGTATACTTATCTGAAAGGTCGAGGTGGCTTCTCCAGTACAGCTGAAAAGAACACCTCTCTATCATCTTTATCCAGCTTTGGAACGACAACCCATTTATGCTTTTTATACCTTAACATCCTGAAGGCTGTTATGTAATCATCCAGATCTTCTTTCAAGCAGAAAAAGCTGTCAATCCACAGCAAACCCCCAGGCCTTAGAACTCTATCCCAATCATACAAGATAAAGTCCAGCAGCACAAAATCAATCCAGCCATCCAGAAATCTTGTGCTGTGAATCATATCCAGAGTGTTATCGAAGAATGGGAGCCGCTGGTTTATTGTCAAGTAGAGAGGGACAAGTCCTCGAAGAGCTATCATTTCACTGAAGGGCGCCCCTAGATTGATCGTTGCTGAGACTATTGTCACATTGAACTCTCTCATCCTTGCTGCAAAAGTCCCTGTTCCCACACTGAAATCCAATCCGATTCTGATCTCTCCAGGCTTCATTACTGTTAGAATATAAATTAATTAAAATAAGTGGTGATTTAACATAGTATTAGAACAAGGACTTTCTGGATAAGTAATAATTTAACGATACCAAGCACTTCAAGCATAAGGAAATCTGCAGTCAGATTCGGATTGGGCTGCAAGTTTACATGTTGAATCCATCTGGGGACTTCGTGGGAAGAAAGATTGAAGCAATCTGCACATTTGAAGAATCCCTTGCCAGAGGAATTTCTTGCCAGGCAAGTGAAGTTCTTGCATCGATACCAACTCCATCGGACATTTCGGCTGTCGGGGAGTTTCCACATTGACTCGTTGATGGGAAATGGCTTGCCATATAGCTGCGGAGCTCTCGAGAAGCATCTCCTCCTTGGTAACGGATCGCAGCCATGAACCATCAGCTTTTGAGCTAGTTTCCAGTCATCATTGCAGATATCACCAACATCATAATCCATGTATTCTTCGATCTCTTTCTTCATGGCAAAACAAGCGTGGCCAATGCTAGTGAAAGTTCCATTGGCTCCCATGAAGTTCTGTTTTCCTAATCTGTTGGGCTTCATTTTGACATACTTACGAATCTCTTCAATGAAGAAATAATCAGCAGGTTCATTGGGTTTGTTCTGCTGATGAGCTTCTTCACTGAATGGCAAAGACGCCTGCACTGTCTCGACGAGCCCCAAGATGTCAGCAAGAAAAGCACTGTATCTCAACAGAGATGCTGAAGAGGATGATTCAGTCCGCATATCTCTCATCGTACTCATTTCCAGTTGGATTTTCTGAATTACTGTCTGGATGGTAATCCTGCTAACTTGATCTCTTCCGTTTCCAGTTTGGCTGATCACATGGTTCACGCGGTTGCAGAAGGTGTCAGCAAGAAAAAGTGATCTGAGGGAGTAGAATTTGGATAAGGTGGCAACAGAGATGAGAATGGCAAAGATTAGCAATATAAAGATTGGCTTGCGAATCCCTCTCCATGCGCCAAACTTCATCAAAATGTTTGGTTTTCGCATCTCTGTCCTTCTTCCAAGACTGAATTTGAAAATTCTAAGGTTGTTCCCTTCAGCAGAAAGAACAGCGGCAGTATTCACAGTTCTAGAACTACTCTTAACAAATCATGAATACCATATGAATTTCTGAGAACAAAGATGATTTAACATGTGGATTTATGGAAATTCAAATGATACCTTTACAGTAAAATGGGCAAAATGGCACGTACCTGAGCTGAAAGCTTTGCCTGGAATGAAAGAAACAGGTGGGGGAGGGGGTTGATATTGACTCATGTAATATTATATATAATATATTGAAGTGTTGCTGAAGAAATGGGTACCGGAGGATATTGAGATCAGAGTCCAGTAATCCTATTTTCTTATTAATTATTATTTTGCTTCTGCTTAACTTGGGAGGATTTTTCCCGTTGTTTATTTGAAGTACTTTTACTTTCAAATCTCAATTCTAAAAGTCTGTAGTCCTTCAAGGCACATTGGCTTATTTATACGTTAGCAGACTTCTGGGTCTTCTGGCTCTGCTACAAATCTAGAGGCCTCATCATAATTTAGTCTGCGCAGGCAATGGTAGTGTAGTACCATTAAAGCAATCGCAGCTTTTCTATGCTTGGAATGGAAATGGAGATCGAAGAGCCGTTTAATGGTCGTCAAGATTTTAAGTAGCTGCGAATGCGATTGCTTCACATAGTTGATTTGAAAAAATATATATAAATATAAATAAAATGAATTATCTCTGTTTCATCCTATTTTCCCTGCCTTTGTTTTCTGTGAAGCTTCGGAAATACTGAATTTGCAATTACTGATGGTGACGTCGAAGAAGGATGGATGTCTTTTAACTGATAGAATTCCATAACACCCGCAATATTTAAAAAATAAAAAATAAAAAATTCTGTTAACAACATAAAAATATAAACCAGCAATTTAAAAAACAAGACATTTTCAAAACATAAAAATAGTTTTTAAAACATTTTAAAAATCAAAAACAAAAAACACTTACAAAACAAATCAACAAACATACCCAAAAGTCTGTCGTTTCAAAGAATATAATTCTCATAATCATTTTTAATAATACTGAAAGATATTTTGATGTGACATAAAATTAGAATTATTTTTTATTTTGAAAAGTGTTATTTTGATAACATAAAATTGAAGAGTTTGACATTAAGGACTGTTACCCTTAATCCACCTCTATATATATATATATAACTGTTACATTAAAGATTTTAGTCGTTTCCTGCTGCGGAAACAGCAAAATCCTGTTGCAAATACAACGTAAATGAACTAAAAAAGGAATAGTATTTCCAAATAACAAAAGAAAATAAAAATGAATTGGAATACTGGAATTGCAATGGGTCGGCTGCCACTGTGTTGACTTGTGCATGTAATCAGAAATCAAACTGGAAGAAGGTAGAATTGAGAAAAAAAAAAAAAAAGAAGAGAGAGAGAGAGAAAGAAAGAAAGAAATTTACAAATATACTCAAAGTGCAAGAATTTCATTAAAGGATTGCAATCTAATGCAAAGAATTAGAAGATGCTGAGAATCAAGCGGGTTAATTCTTTGAAATTGGATAAGAAAAAAAAAAGGTGATGTACTTGTACATCCCAATTCCCATGCATTTGGCAAAAATGATTCAATCCAAGAATTCAATATTATGTGAAAGACCAACACCCATCTGTTTCATCAAGATGAAGATACTTTTTCTGCTCTAATTTCATCAAACACAAACCATAATTCAGTAAAAACAGAAACCCCAATACCTATCTATCCAAAAATATTTATACATTTTGCTGGGTAACCAAACAAACACATCAAACGGCAAAACCCCAAACCACCCACCACCCAAGAAGAAAGGGAGAAAAGAAGAAGAAGAAGAAAACCCAAAAAGAAAAAGAAAAACCCACAAATCTGATCACCTCCTCCGTCTCCGATCCGCGGCGTACTGCGAGAGCGGAACGACCTCCGAGAGCGGCGTGGACAGCGGGGTCGGCAGCGGGGAGTTCCTGCAAACCGGGCACGACCCGTTAAGCTTGAGCCAGGCGTCGAGGCAGCACAAGTGGAAGTAGTGGCGGCACTCGGGCATCATCCTCAGCATCTCCGACTCCTTGTACTCGCACAAGCAGATCGAGCACGTCGTGCTATTGCAACCCATATTCCCGTCCCCACGAAAGTAGGGGAACTTGGGGTAGGAGTTGATGACGCTCTGGTCAAGCCCAACGACGTTCTCGTCGCGCAATTGCTCCTCGTCGTCGTCGTCCTCGGCCACGAAGATTATGCGGGGCAGGATGATACCATCATTGGGGTTGTTGTTGTTGTGGTGGTGGTGGTGGTTGTTGTTGGGGGCACTGAGGGAGCGGTGGGAGCGGCAGCAGAGATATGAGGCGAGGAGGATGGTGGAGAGGAGGACGAGGAAGCCGAGGGCGACGGCGATGGCGTAGCCGAGGCCGAGGTTGGTGAGGTAGGCTGGGGTGCTCGGGGGTGGCGTGGACATTGGGAGAAGAGGAGTGGAAGAAGAGGTGGAGGAAGAGGAGGAGGAGGAGATTTAGCCATGTGTGTTGGGGGAGAGGGGAGGGTTAGGGAGGGGAGATTTTTTTTTGGGAAGGGCGGGTGGGTGAGTAGTCCAGCTGCTGCATTTAATTCTCTTTTAGGTTTGGGGGAAGTGAGAGGCACTAGAGCAGCATTTATTTTTGTTTTTATGTTTTGGTGGGCTTCTTTTTTTTCAATGGGACCCACCTTTCACTCTTTCTTTCCACCCATTCATCTCTTTTTTTTCTTTTTTAATTTAATTTAATTTTTTTTTTTCAAAAACAAAAACAAGAACCCTTCGTCAGGTCATCTTGTGATCCACGGTAATGTTATTGTAATGATAACCCATGACTATACCGTGAATTTAGGGCAAATTAATCTTATTGAAAGATTGAAAGAACATTATAAATAAAGTGGTAGATAAGTAGATTAGGGGAAAAGTATTTTTTTTCTAAAAATATATATATATACATCTAAATAGGGAAAAAAAAAAAGTTACTAAGATTAGTTAAATCATCTGGAGTATTGCTATTGTTGTTTCTAATATTATTAATAGCAAGTTGGCATATGCTGGGAAATTGCTTGCCAAGGGGTCGACTTCGCTAAAGCCAGGTATGCTGGGGCCAACTCAGTTCTATAATTAAAGCCCAGAAAAAAAAAAAAAAGATTATCGTTGCAATTAAAATTCAATAATAATTTTACTGTCACGTCTATATATTTAGGAATGTGAAAGTATATAGCATTTTTTTATAATTTATGAAATGAAAAATAAATAAATAAATAAATATTGGGCCGTGTGAGTTGATGCACTAATTAAGGTTGGGGATAAAAGCCCACTAATTAAGGTTGTTCGTGTGAGTTGATGCACTCGATGATATCTCTTGCCGTGATAGAGAAACCATCGACTATGGACAGGTTCTGTGTGTCAACGTAGGACCAACTTGCTGTAGAGATGTTACACACGCTTGGAGCTTTCCAAGTCAACGTCAACGACTTCAAATTCTTTGTTCTTAATTGTAAAAATTAAAATATTAAAAATAATATTGAAGTCGTTTGATCAGAATTTTATTAAAAAAAAAATTGTGATCACTCCAATTGATTATCAATTATATTTGATTTTCTATTTTAGATTATAATTTTATTAAGATTTTATTTGTAGAATATTTTATTTGATTAGGACTTTATTTTATTTCCTTGATATGATTATATATATTTATTGTAATTATTTTATTTCCTTATTAAGTTAGGTTTATTATTTCTACTATGATTAAGTTTACTTTCTTTACATATATATAGACTCAATTGAATTATTATTAAATTAGTAAATTTTTCTTAAACACTCAGCAAAATTTATCTTTTAGTCTTTTAAAAGCCTATGAGCTGGCGGCTTTTTCTTTTGATCAGAAGACATAAGCGCTTCTGATAGTTGTTACTTTTAATCTTTGACTTCGTCATCATCTAGAAACCTCATCCTCCACAAAAACCAACTTCTGAAATTAGGGCATCGATGGAATGATAATTAATTTTTTTTTGCTAATCTAATCATTTTAAATTTTGGGTCTAATTTGTCCAAAAGCCAATTGAGGTCCAAGGATCTAATGTAAATTCGATGCTTCCAATGGTGTCTTTTTCTTTGGTCGGGCCTGAAAATAGGAATAAACTATGTGGGCTTAATATAGACTTTTATGATTTTAGTTCTTCTCCCTTACTAACCTTCAGGGGTTTATACGTTTATATAGGAATGAATAGACTTTACCAAAACTAAAAGTTACAAAAAATAAGGGAAAAATATAAAAAAAGTCCCCTAAATTACCAACCGTTTACAATTTAGCCCCTTAATGTTCAAAAAGTAATAAAGTAGCCCCCAAACTACTAAAATGTAACAAAATGGCCACTTATTTTATTATATTCCCATAATACCCCTATTATTTTAACAAATAAAATATTAAACTAATTGTAAAAAAAACTAAACAATTTTTAAAAAATACAAAAAAAAGGGCTAGTAAATACAAAAAAAAAAAAATGGAATAAATAAATATTTACCCATTATTTTTTTTTTTTTTGGTTTTTTTTACAATTAGTTTAATATTTTATTTGTTAAAAGAATAGGGGTATTATAGGAATATAAAAAAATAAGTTGTCTTTTTGTTATATTTTGGTAGTTTAGGGGGCTACTTTATTACTTTTTTAACATTAGGGGACTAAATTGTAAACGGCTGGTAGTTTAGGGGGCTTTTTTATATTTTTCCCAAAAAATAAACTAAGCTTTAAAAGCTTTACAAACGTTACAAAGTTACAACTTTTACAAACATAACACCATTCTTTAATGACTAAGAATTGAAGTCTTTACAACGTAACCTAAGACCCTTAGTAATTACACATATTACAAACTTTACGATTTAAGGATAATCTATCTTCAGTTTATGGACTTTCGGCTCTCTTTCATGGCTGTGGTGAGCAATTTCGTGTACCTAGCTACTATTGATGAAGTTTTTAAGAGGGCAATTCACACAGCTGTAGCTATTCTTACAGCTCTAATGGCTGCGACTAAGGCAACCAGGTAACTGATGCCAATAGACATTGTTCTGGTAAAGTTAATATAAGGATTATGAGAATTTATGGTTGGCATTTAACCATGCTTAACCTGCAGGTCTACCAATATTGCTATTGTGATAGCAATTGGGGCTTTGGGTCTTCTTATTGGATGGCTGATAGAGATCTCTACTAATTATAGGTCGTTCTCATTTACGATCGGGTTCTCTTTAAATATGCTTGACAGGTGGGTTCTTTTCTTTGAATTGGGGGTGTCCCATGCCCTTTCAGAATTTACTTATTATAATATGGTACACATGTAACAAAGCTATATTTGTGCTTGAACCTGATAAAACACATTGGTATCCACCATGGATAATCCATTCAGTTCCTCTTTTAAGGCTAGGCTCCTTGTTTACACAGATGGCAAACTATTAAAGATTGGCTTCAAGATCATATCAAGACATTTTTTAGACGGTTTAGTGGGGATTTATGCTAGTAGGTTTCACCGCGTTAGCCATGGCAGCAATAAGCTAGAAACTGGAAACCAGTGAAAGCTACTGGATTTGGCACAGGTATACAAATTTGATGTACTCTCTGTCTCTATTGCTCTCGCTTTCTCTCTCTCATGTTTGATGCAAAAAATGCTTTGCAGTGTCTGGCATGTGACAATATATACGTCTTCGTTCTTCTTCCTTTGTTCAAAAACAAAAGCAATTACTGTAAATACTGAGAATCAAAGAACCCCAGTTAGAAATTATAAATTGACTCGGCAAGATTCATTCTCAAGAGGTTAGAGAATGGCTTACGGAGGGTGAGGGTTTTTTGCTCAAGTTCCAACAAAAATGACTTCTTCTCAAGGAAACTGGGAAACCAGTGTTTGATATTGTACAAATCATCTGATGGCATCAACTCAATGCCAAATAAGACATCTCAACTGCATCAACTGGAGCAGCTTTTTGTAAATTCTTCTCCATGAGGTTTGTTCATATATATATTTTTCCTAATTAGGAAGAAAGAACCTATTGATTGGGCATGAATGATACTTTGACTACTTCAGGGAGAGATTAGGACATGAGGGTTTAGATGACAATTGATTGGTAAAGCTAGTTCAAGGGCTTAACAATATTTTTTTTTCCCCTAGTATTATTCTTACAAAATTATAGAAGCAACAGTGATTGAATGAAGCTTATATTGGTAGTTGTGATATAAAACCTTTATAATGCGCTTGTTTTTGAAACATGCTATACTCGGGCCAAACCCTAAAAGCACGTATAAATGGCAAAGGATACATTGTAGCTATTTTAATTTACTGAAATGTTTTTCAAAGACAAGTAGCCCTTATTTCTTGGATTTCTCCAGGAAGAATAAAATCTGTAAAGAAAATTCAACAAAAAGAAATTCACCCAAATGCGGCAGAAAGTGCAGGACTCCCCCATCTCAAACTAGATTTCCTCTACAGAAGCCAAATCTCATGAACAAATTATAAACAATTTTTTCGAAGTTCTTACAACAATTCAACTTTTTCCCACCAATGTCTTTGGATCCACTTTTGGGGAGATTATTGGCATCCTCCTACCGTGAACCATTTTCAATGCTCTACCTGCTGGGTTTTCCATCTCCACATGATTCCAGATTTCTATCTCTAGTTCAAAAACACATTCTTTCATACTGGCTACCCTCGATTTAGATCTCTTCTATTTTTTTCTCACTCTTCTCTCACTGAGAGGCTCCTTTGGGAAAATGAGGAGACCGAACGCAAGTCTGAAGATGATTGTTCTTTGTAATCCTTTCGGATGTTCCAAAGGATCTCTACACACCTCCTCATAATAGGCCGATTCTATCTGCGTGGAGCCAAACACTGTAAGGCTAGGTCTACAACCTGCTCAAGGGCTAAGTGATTTGCATAAGAGCATTCCAGCTTTGGGTCCAAGATTGAATTAGCATCTCCTTCGGTAAACTTCTTTATGGCATGCATTTAAACATCAAGTCACATAAGGGAGAAGAATTTCCTTTATTTCTTAAAATGCTTCCTTGTAACGTAATGATAATCACCCTATCCAGTTAAATAAAGGGATGGTAGAGTTTGGAATATTGTTGCATAGACTAAGTGTGAGATATTTGATGGACATGTGCTACATAATCCTACATTAAGGATCTTTGCGAAAGTCTTGAAATTTCCCTGTTTTCTTTCCAGGGAAAATTATTATAGAAAACTAATAGTGACCAAAGAAGAAACATAAGAGAATCATACCCATTTTGGCGACACGCACTTTTTGAGAAGACGCGGAACATTGCCGGACATAGAGCTGCATGCAATCATGATAATAGGGTATGGTGACGAGAACGTCACAAATTATTGGGCGATTAGGAATTCTTGGGGGCAGGCATGGGCGCAGAATGGCTATGGCAAGGTTGCCAGGCCTTTGAGTCTCATTGGACATGAGATGTAACACTTGATTTTTGCGACTTCATATCCGATTCCTCGTTAAATGTCTCTGAAGGGTGAAACAAAATGAGCATGATAACTTTTTTACATAAATGTTGTTATAATTAAATTGTTGAAAACTATGTGCTTTTCTATTTATGTTTTGTTGCGTAGAGTGCTAGTGATCCATCTTTTCAATTCTAGGTTTAAGGGGAAAATTGGAGATGTGTTAGGGGCCAAGCCTCTTTTGTGCAATGTGAGGCAGAATCAAATTCCAACTTTGTGAAAAATGCTAAAATAAAAGTGAACATGGAAAAGTGTATGGTGTGTAATCCACTCTTTTATCATTCAAAAGGAAAATTTGACTCAATATGCTGCTTTGATGTAGACTAATATATTATGTGCTTTTGTATTCCAAGTTTCCAACACTGCCAAGAAAATTTTGTAATAGCTAGCTTCTAATACATATAAAGAAGCACTAGAAATGGCTGCTATGAAGAAAATGTTGCATTCTCTTCCCATTTTATATGTTCAGCTTTTTTTTCGTTACATATATGGTACGTGAATTATGCAAGACCAATCTTAGATTTCTCGGGGTGAATTGTTTGCCCGTCTTGTATTAATTTCTCGGTTTTCCTAGATTGAGTTAGCCTTTCTTCTTCCTCACAGATAGATCATAGTCATACTCTTAGAACATTATATGGTGAGACCGGGCCATCAACATAGGAAGATAACCCTTGTGTTGGCTCACGCGTTTTGTCTTTTCCAAGGTTTTTTGGAAGTCTAATGCAACATGGATTTGCAGCTCGTAGATCTAGATCTCTCGCTTTTGACCGACTTTGCTCCTTAAATAAGGTTTGAAGCTGTAGGTCTATATGGAATAATACCCCTAATGTTTGTTGATGACTGAATTTGGTGTGTTCTTATTGGAAAGGATAGCAAATTTGGAAGCATTAGCTGCTTGTCCAAACCAACTGCAATAGGAATCCAAACAAGATTTAATAATAGTAGCCTCAGCAAATGTTGCTCTTGCAAAGATAACAAGATCATCAGCAAAGAGAAGATGTGATATAGGAGAGCAGTTCCTAACAATTTTAATACCTTTGAGAAGACCAATAGATTCATGTCTATGTAGTAGACGTGACATGACTTTAGTGCCCAAAATAAATAGGAATGGAAATAAAAGATCACCTTGATGCAGACCTTTAGCTAGGGAGTAGAGACCAAAAGGACTACTGTTTATCATAATAGAGAAGTAAGTGGATGTGATACATATTCGAATCCAATCAATCCAAGTAGGGTGAAACCCAAGTTTGTACATAATGGATAAAAGGAAATTTCATTCCATTCGGTCAAAAGCTTTTTCCATATCAATTTCTACGGCCATAACTCATAAGACCACCTCAACCCTTCTTGGATTTGAGAGTGTGAATCAACTTGTGAGGTAATATAAAATTATCCTGAATATTTCTTGAAGGAACAAAAGTAAATTGATATGGAGAGATAAAGAGGTGGAGAAGCCGCTTAAACCTGTTTGCCAGAATTTTGGAAATGATCTTATAAGTAATATTGCAGAGAATGATAGGTTTAAAATGATTAACCGAGAAAGGGTCCAGCTGTTTTCGAACCAGAGCAATAAAAGTGTGATTTTGTTTATTCAATAGATGATTTTTCTTGAAGAAATTTCAAACACTCTGGAGAACGGCATCTTCAACAATACTCCAAATTATATATATATATATATATATATATATATAGAATAAGGTCGTAAATCCATTTGGACCTTGAGATTTGGTTGATCCAAGACTGGATACGGCATTGAAAATTTCATGTTCTCTTGGGATGGAGCAAAGATTAATAATTTCTTCTTGAGAGATAGAGCAATTAAATAAAGACAGAAGATCATCTATGATAATAGGAGTAGATGAAGTAAATAAATTCTGGAAATGGTTTATGAAGCAACTCTCAATGGTAGGTATTGCACATATCCATTTTCTTGAAGATAATTTGAGTTGTTCAATGGCATTCCTATGTCTCTTGATTCGCGTAGAAGTATGAAAGAATCTTATATTCAAATCCTTACATATGAGCCAAGTTTCTTTAGACTTGTTTTTTACAGAGAGTTTCTTCTTGAAGAAATAGATCATCAAGTTGCTTTCTGAGAATGAATTCTTCATCTGAGGTCTGTGGGGAGAAATTTTTGATGAATGAATTCTTCATCTGAGGTCTGTGGGGAGAAATTCGAAGGTTGGACAGTATCAATCAAACAAATGTCATTATCTATTTTTTGGTTGATATTACCAAAATGGATAGTATTTCACACCTTGAGGGCAATTTTAATGGATTTTAGTTTTCTAGTTAGTGAATAAGCTAGAGAACCTGAACGAAATGTGTTGGGGAGAAAATATATCACCATGGGCCCCACCTATTTTACACTTATTTACAATATGTCATCACCTACTCACCTAATGACACATGTACACTTATTTTACATTCGTAAATGAGGGAAAGAATAAGGGCTGTCTCTTATNGGGGGGATGGGCTTCTTCCTTCTTACCTCTCCCTCACAACTCTCTCTCTCATTGGCTCTTTGCACACAGAGACTCATGTCTCTATCTGGACCCTCTCCCATGTCTCTCTCTACCAAAGGCTCCCCACATAAAGTTTCTCATACTTCCAGTATCTTTCACACACACACTGGATCATTAGAACCTGTTTTCTAATGTTTTTCTCATTTCATAAGCAAAGATGTTAACGTAAGCATCAGAGAGTTTTCGGCCTCAATCGGAGACCCTTTGACCTTGTCTTTGTTTTGTAGGAACAATATTGCCGTACAAAAAGTCCTCTCATAGCTCAACCATGAAGAAATATCACTGAGATAGCGGATCCTTCGACCAAAAAATGCACCAATAAAATGTATCCCAAGCTGTTGAAATAACATTGCCACATGATGGATCTTTCGTCCAAAATTCTTCAAAGCAAAAAGGTCGGGGTAGAAAGAGAGTTGAGGTAGAGGACCCCCACCAAAAATCTTTTGTCAAATTTTTTTTGTTTACTAAAAATCTCTATTTCTCAAACGCAATCCCAAATAAGCCCTAAGACAAATTAAGGAAGCTCTCCCAAACGCTTCCCTCATATATGTGGACACTCATTCCATGCTGCTAAAGCTCTTTCGCTGCCCCACATCCCATGGTACGATCAACATCCAAGGTTTCATATTTGATAAATGCTACACAACGCTCTGCTCTCACATTTTTAAGTGTGCACACCCTGACCTGATAGTGAGAATTACAGTTGGACTCAAAATTTAGTATTAACAAGCTTGAAACCCATGCAATGCACGCGATTGTTTTTAAAAATGAAAGGAAAGAAAGAAATAATAATAATAATAATTAGTGGATGCATAAATGATAGGAAAAAAAAGGCGTTCTATAAAGCTTAAAGAAAAAGAAAAGCATTGAGAGACCCTTTATAACAACACAAATGCTCGAATTCTATTTTTTTACAATTAATAAAAGAAAAAAAAATGCTCAAATTGTATTACATATGAAAAATATAACAAATCCGTATTAAAAAGAGACTGTGAAATAACAACAACAACAATAATAATAATAGGAAAAAATATCAAAAAGAGTGACAAAGATTAAAGAGATGATAGTTCTGTGTTTTTGGATCCCAAATTCTTATACTTATCGAATTGATAGGTAATGAAAAAGAAAAAAGAGAGGAAAAAAAAAAGTTAGTTGTCCAAACAAAACGAAAAATAGGTGAAATGAAATACAAATTCAACTACGTCTTAGAGGAGAATCCGTGGTACGATCAACGTCCAAGGTTTCATATTTGATAAATGTTACACAACGCTCCGCTCTCACATTTTTAAGTGTGCACATCCTGACCTGATAGTGAGAATTACAATTGGACTCAAAATTTAGTATTAATAATGATCAATTCATAATCTAATAACAATGTTTATTGTCATGTCAGAGAGCGTGCACACAATTGAATTAAATAAGTTATGTTATAAGTGACCTATATAGTCTTATATCCCTGTCTTGACACGACCCAAACACAACACGCAAACACGAGTTCCTTGCTTACTTGGAATTTTGATTCCAAAACACAACAAAATTTTATAAACTAATTAAAGCGCAGCAGATTGAATGCAGAAGTTTTGGTGTCGATTGCGGCAAGCATTATTTAAGCATTTGTATTATACATTTGTGTATAATACAAATAAGTGGGGGTTTGCTAAGAACCGATAAATATTAATTTTTTTGGCATCTTGAAAAGGCCGAAAAAATAACTTAGGAAAAATTAAAAGGTGTAAGCACATGTGACATTATGATTGCTGGTAATATCTTTCAACTCTTCCTAAAAATTCTAACATCCCAATCATTTTACATTACAAAATCTGAATTCTACCATACAATTCAAAAATCAACATATTTATGCATTTGAATATGCGGTTTGGCCATGAAATAGGCAAAATGTTGGTACTACCGCCCTAAACCAGAGAGCGCAATTGCAAAAATCATGGAAGGCACACTACAAAAAAAAGCCTCATTAGCGACCAAACAAATAGCGGCGACCTAAAAGTGGCCGCTAATAAGGGGTTATTAGTGGCGACTTTTGAAAGTGGGCGCTAATAACCCCTTATTAGCGGCCAGTATTCTGTCGCCGCTATTAGTGGCCCCTAATGATGAGCAAATAGCAGCCACTTTTGAAAGTGGCCGTTATTTTCTAATCATTAGCGGCCACTTTCAAAAGTTGCCGCTAATAACATGATAAATTTTTTAAAAAAATATTGAAAAACAATTAGCTACGACAAATATGGCCGCTATTTGGACCAAATAGTGGCCACACTAATAGAGGCCGCTAATAAGGGGTCAATAGCGGCCACTTTGGTGTTGCCGCTATTGAGAAGAGGAAAATAAAAATATCAAAAATTGAAAAGGTCATTAACGGCGACAAATTGTGGCCGCTAATGACCCATCATTTGCGGCCACTTTTGTGTCACCACTATTAAGAAGAGAAAAATAAAAAAATAAAAAATTCAAAGAGTCATTAGCGGCCACAAAATGTGGTTGCTATTTGGTCCAAATAGCGGCCACACTAAAAGTGGCCGCTAATGACCCCTCATTAGCGGCCACCTTGTGTCGCCGCTATTAAGAAGAGAAAAATAAAAAATAAATAAAAAATTCAAAGAGTCATTAGCGGCCACACTAAAAGTGGCCGCTAATGAGGGGTTATTAGCGGCCACTTTTGTGTCACCGCTATTAAGAAGATAAAAATTTAAAAAATTAAAATAAAATCGAAATAAATAAATAAATTTTAGGGCGATACTGTTGACCTTACATATATAATAAAAAAATTATTTCCCAAAAATTCAACTTCGATAATATGTCATTATTTATTTTATATAAAAAATAAATATTTGCTTATTTATTTTAAATAATACTGCATTGGGTTCCTATTAAAAACAAAATTTTGTATTTAATTAAAACACTTAGAAAAATTAATTCTTTTTTATTGTATTATTAAAGTTTTATATTTCTTATTCTTATTTAAATGTTTGATCAATCATGATAAGAATATGTGATTAATCCTTGTGGATTAGCCGATTAATCATGATAAGAACATCATATCAAACTTAGTACAATAGTATGATTGATCTTGATAGGATTGTAGGATCGATCCTAGTACATTAGTATGATTGATCGTAATATAATTAGTTCGATCAATCATAATAAAAACATATGATTGATTATAATGCATTAGTCCGGTTGATTTTGATAGGATCATTCGATCAATCGAATATCTAGTTGGTCGTCGATCGATCCTAATGAATTGGATCAATTGATCGTGATATGATCAAATTTTTTATCAAACATCCGAACAATCCTAATGAATTAGTTCGATCGATCGTGATATGATCAAATGATCAATCAAACATTCGATTGAATATCCGATGGATCATAGTAAATTAGTTCAATTGATCATAATAGGATCAAATGTTCTATCGAACATTTGATTGATCCTAGTGAATTAGTTCGTTTGATCGTGATACGATCAAATATTGTTCGATCAAACACCTGATCAATCATAGTAAATTAGTTTGATTGATCGTGATAGAATCAAATGATCGATCAAACATCCGATTGATCTTAATGAGTTAGTTCGATCGATCAAATGATCCTATCAAAACCAAATGATTGATCCAATTTGACACAATTGAATGTTTAATTGAATATTTGATTCCTCTTAGTGCATTATCTTGATCGATCATGATAAGATCAATCAATCATAGTACATTAATATGATTGATCGTGATAGGATCATTTAATCGATTGAACTTCCAATCGATCGTCTGAACAATCCTAGTGCATTAGTCCGATTAAGCTTGATAGGATCATTCAACCATTTGATTGAAGGTTCTATTGAATATCCGATCGATCTTAGTGAATTAGCTCGATTGATCGTGATAGGATCAAATGATTGAAACAATTGAAATTGAATGTTTGATCAGACATCCGATTGGTCATAGTGCATTCTTTCGATCGATTGTGATAGGATCAAATGATCGATTATACTTTAAACAAATTATTGATCGATCGATCCTAGTGAATTCGTTTGATTGATCGTGATAGGATCAAATGATCAATCAAACATTCGATCGATTGTAGTGAATTAGTTTGATTGATCTTGATAGTATTAAATGATCGATCAAACTTGACACAATCGCAATTTAAGTTTCAATCGAATATCTGATTGATCCTAGTGAATTAGTTCAATTGATCGTAATATAATCAAATAAAAATAAGAAAAATAGAAAAAAAATTTACTAAGAATATTAAAAAATTAATTTTGTCTTACATGTTTTAATTTTTTTAAAAAAAAAAAAATTAACTAGCTAGCTTATATGATTCACTAAAATAAATAAAAAATAACGTAGAGTTGTATTGAATATATATATTACATAAAAATATAAAAATATATAATTGTAACCCAAAAAATTTAAGTTTTTTTTTTAATTTTTTTTATAGGTCTTAATTTTAATTTTTTAATAGCTAACTAGCTAGCTTAATTATTATTATTATTATTATTATTATTATTTTTATGTTTAATAAATTTTTAAAAAAATTAATACTTAAATCATAAGGCGGGAGGGTGAAATTTTCGAAACCAAAAGACTGAAAAAAGGGCGCCAGGGGAAAGAACTTAACCTTTCTCTGATCTTCATCTTTTTCTTCTCTCATATTTTGATTTTCCCTCTCCGGCGACAGTCCCTATCTCTCTCTCTCTCTCTGGCGCCCACCATCTCCCCCGGTAGAAACCGGCCAGCCATCCCTCTCATCTCTCCGGCTTATATCCTCTCTCTCTCTCGATCTCTCTTTCCGGCCAAGAGTGAAGGCATTGTGAATCGCCCAGTGTCTACCAACACAAACCCAGCACAAATTATTTCCAAAAAGAAGAAGAAAAGAGCAATGGAAAAGGTTATTACTGCTGGAGTATTGCCGGAAGAGTGCATCGCCATCATATTTTCCTTCACATCGCCTCCTGATGCGTGCAGGTGTTCGGTGCTCTCCCAGACCTTCAAATCGGCTGCAGGCTGGGATCTCGTGTGGGAGAGGTTTCTGCCACCGGATTATCAGCAGATCATTTCTCAATCGGAGTCGTCGGTGTCATCGCTTTTGAATGTCCTGTCCAAGAAGGATCTTTATTTCCGTCTCTGCTGTAATCCCATCCTCATCGGCAACGATAACTTGGTGAGCAAGAGTCACTAGCTGCTCATGTTTACTAGTTTCGTATTGATTTTGCTTTGAGAAATACTCTTGTCAGAATAGGAGGGGGATGCTAGGCTGTTTCACAACAAGTTATACGGTATGGATCCCGAGATTGATGAGTAAAAAATTCTTTTGAATCTGAATTGATTATTTTGGAATTTTTTTAATAAGTCAAAGGAAATTTTTTTTAATAAGTCATTATTGAGTGATATTTTAGAGAATGGTTCACCTTATGTATTTCTGGTTTGGTTTTTGAATTTGTTGTCAATCATAGCTTTCTGATTCTGATACAGGTTTCGGATGAGTTTTGCTTATAAGAAATTTCTGGTTCAAGATGACATTTTGTTATAGATCTCATTCTCACTTAAAATTGTCTTCAGGTCTTGGATTTGGTTAATCTTTCTTTCTGATTTATATATCTATATTTGATTTATTACCAAATTCAACTAGAAGAATGGAGTTCAATTAAAACATTATGTGCATAATAATCTCACTCTTAGATCTTGGTTCAGCCGTAACCCGGTGGAGTAAGGATGGGTAGGTGACTCATAGGCTTAAATCTTACCATCAGAAAAGGGTCAATAATAATGATGATGATGATTCTGTCTGCTTGACAAAGGCCTGCGCAGGACAATGGAATCTAAGGAAAATGGAACATAGGTAGAAAAAAATGACAGGTTTTGAAGATTCTTCTGATAAAGATATGTTTTGATTTCCTCCTAATTATATTCCCACCCCTGATTAGTTTGATCACAAGCAAAGTCCATGTTCACTATATATGTACTTAAAATGGGATCAAATATTAAATATGAGGAAATTAAGAATAGAAAAACCTAAAAAAAACCTGGAATTTAGTGGATAAATCTGCAAATATTTTAACTGATATACTGCATGCTAAAACCAGTTTTGCCCCCAGAACCATCTAACATATTTGTAGGGGTGTCTAGTTGCGGATTTCATGGGTCAACTTTGGTTCCAAAGCAGTGGTGTTGGATAGGTGTTAGGTCCCCTGAATTTTCTGTTGATCTCCTCAGCTTTCCACCATTATTTAATTGAAGAAACAAAGCAAAACACAAGTAAAATAAAAAATAAAAATGAAGTGACAGATTTGTTCATGCATGTGTAATAATCTCAGAAAGGCAACGTGCAAAAGCCCATGCATATAGTACAGTGTATTGTGATGTTCACTGATGCCAATTACTTAGATAAAATAATCAGGGGAGGTCCTTTATGCCGGGCATCCTTATTTTCAACATTTTCACTAGAAATCCATGAAAATGCTTGCATCTATACAATTGTACAAAAAATTCCAGGTTTAAAATTTCAGGTCTTTAATACTTACTACATCTTGTACATTTAGTATTTACCTATATGTTATAATTAAATGATTTAAATGTAATAGTTTGTTGTTCTGCTTTTGGGGACACAGGTGATTTGGGGTGGTGTGAGAGTGGACTGGAGATGGGGTTTTTGAGTACTATATTGGGTCTTTGGGGTTTTGGAATGGAAATATCAATTGGGCTTGTGATTGGATACTACATGTTCATTTACTTCTAGCTAACTAATGTCAAGGTAAGTGTCTCTCTCCCTTTCTTTCTCTTTATTTTACAATGTAATTTGATTTTGAGTTCAATTTTGGATTTCCATAGGTTACTCGTGGTTCTGTTTGGCTGAGTTGTCATCTTTGTATATCTTTTCATGCTTGTACTACAATGAATGTTTGCTTATTTTGTTGAAAAAAAAATGTTGTACATTTTTTGTTCATGATAGTGTCATCTGATTCATTTGAAATAAGTCATAACAAGAAGAATATGCTGTGGCTATTTCTTAGCTCCTCTAAGGTACTGCTGTGCTTGCATTACAAGTTGGCATCTATGGTCTCTATTCTGGAATTGAAGTACTTGTATTATGATCTGAATCTGGTTGGACAGACTGTGCAGTGTATGCAAATTAATATTATATTTCAACGAGTTGTATTCTATTATAGTTTGGGGTATTGCATATGTTAAATTAAATATCCTTCGCTATAGAAAATGCATTTTACGTTGCATTAGTTCCTTGGAGTATTTTACTTTAGGAGAATATTTCTTACAAGACCTCCTTTGTTTCTATCAAGACTGGGCATATTATGATCCAATGACATATAATCATTTTTATTTTTGTTCTTTCTTACTTGATTCCTGCATGCATTGCAAGCTCAAGGAATATGTTAGATGGGCTTAGAAGTTTATTGAATTTTTTTCTCATCCTTGTGTTGTATATTTCTGTCTTCTTTTACGTTTTTCTTTTGGCTACTTTGCTGATTACTTTCTAAATGCCACATTGTCCTTTATTTGCATAATTGTGTGATTCTATAGTGTTTGCTTAGTGCTGTTAACTTATTTTCTCTTTACAGATGTAAGTTAATGGGAAATGGGTGCAAGTTATTTTGGTAAGATTAATGGCTTTTGCTCGATTACATGTCATCCACCCTTTCCCTTCTCCCGTCTTTTCTGATCTGTATGTGCAAAACTCTATGTGATAAGACTAGAATTCAGTGGTGACTGTAACTTTGTAGCTTGAGCATTTGGAAGTAAAGTTTTCTATATCTTTTATATTCTTCTTTGTAATTGGTATATAATTTGGTTAGAACCAGATCTCTAATGTACCTATTTTCAGTTTATACTGTTAGGCGTTGTTCCATTCCCTACTGATGTTCCCCGCCTGAAGGATCTTGGTGTTTGCGGAGTAGTCACACTAAATGAGCCCTGTGAGACTTTGGTCCCAACATCTCTATATCATGTGAGTGTTTTTTCCTAGATAGTTTGTGGCTAGATATCCTTTCTGTAATTTAGTAGTCGTAATGGTTCATTTTTTCTGTCCATAATGAAACCTTTTTGGCTGTTATTAGCATTGGATACACTTGTTATACTTTGATGCTAGACTAAAGAGGCCGTAGGTGAAGTTGATTCAGTTTTGTACTCTTGTTTACTTGAGTAGTGTCCTGTCACAATTCTTATTTTGACTGTATAACTATAGTTAGTTTATTGTTTCAAATGTGAACATAAAATCTGTACGTAACGGGTTTCTCATGTATGTGCAGCTTCTGGAAGAAATATAGAGCTGAATGAAAGTGTATGATAGTTTAGTACATATGTAAGAGCCAATCTAGGGTTGGAGGGTGAGGCCACTGGTTTCATCTTGTATAGTTAAGAGTTTTATAGGTTATGAAAAAAAATATAGTAAATATTTAAGTGAAAAATATTTCATCTTTTTTCAAAAGAAGATCCTGTGAAGCATTGAGCCGCTACAAAACAAATTGTTAGGTTTTTGATATTGTGCCTTGGGGTTTAATTTGTAGTCAACAAACTTAATTAATTAACTTTAAATATGTGATTTGCTAATTAACATGGTGGGCCCTTTACTAGGGATTAATTTGGACATCTTAAATAATTTGACCGACTTATGTGGCCACACTTTGCTAAAATTTATCATTCAAGTTAGTTTGTATGGAAATGACCTGACATCAAAGAGTGAAGGGTTTTGATGGGTGACTAGTTTTCTGTGTTTTGTGTTGGGTTTAGCTCTTTTGATTGTGTTTGGTGGGTTTTAAATTTGTTCTTTGTGTTTTCTGTTTTTGTAGATTGCTTTAGGGGAAGGGTTTTGGGGTTTATTCTTTGTCTGAGGGGGAATAAGGGGTTGACGAAGATGCTGATTTATGGAGAGTAGAATAGTTCGAGCTGGTGCAAAAAATGAGACGGGAGCAGCCATCGTGATGTCCAGCGCTTTGATTCTAGATTTCCCTATTTAGTTATTTTAACATGTGAGATTGAATGACAAATTTTATGTTTTAACTTTTAAGGTTGTATGTTTATTGTGCATGCATATGTAGTAAATCATAAACGTTAAATGATGATATGGTTGTTGTGGTTGATTACTATTTCAATGAATGCCTTAAGTGATGGTCTTTTTGTTCAAGTTGCATTTGAATTCCTTATGCTTAGTCCAAGTTGCATTTGTTTACATGTATAGAATTCACTTTTTGTTTCATGATAAGAAGTGAATCTATGAATCCACTTGTTTTTGTTAAATCTATTTGACTATAAATATGCTTGATGCATTTTCTATATCTGCTCTTTAACAACATCTATTATAAGGATTCATTTTTATTTTTATTTTTTAATATCATTAGCGGCAACTTCATTGTCGCTGCTAATGATTTTTTTTTTAATTTAAATAGCAGCAACCCTATAAGTGGCTGCTATTTGGCATTACCGTTGGATTATTAGTGGCCACCAAATAGTGGCCACATGTCGCCGCTATTTGTAAATAGCGGCCACTTTTAGGTCATTAGCGGCCACTTTGGGTCGCCGCTAATGACCTTTTTTTTTGTAGTGGCATAGATCAAACCAAGCAAATTAACCAAATCAAAGAAAGGCCTTAATGCAAAATTTGCCAAGAGAAGGGAAAAGAAAACACATCAAATATCAAAAGCTTAAAAAAAAATTGTAAGATTCAAAATAAAGGATAATGGAATAGTTCTATAATTCCACCAAAAATAAGCACGTAAAGTGTATAGCTTAGGGAAAAAAAAAAAAAAACCCTTAACAGAAATGAGAGATTACGAAATGCTTCACGCATTCAAAATAATTGATATTCAAATATCATATAACAGTCCAACATAAACATCGGGATCAAGAATAACAAACCATAATTTCTAAGAAATTTACCCAACATTTCGTTAAACCCTAGTAGTGTGCAAGCATAAGAGACCGCGGGAGAGAAGGAACAAGCTAAAAGCAATTTTAAATTTTAAGAACGAAAAAGAACTAACTACAATCACTAAAAGCCACAAAAATCCCATAGTGTTACTATTCAGTTTTTTTCAATCAATTCCCCTTCCCCCAAAAGAGAGAAAAAACACACACACAAGTCACATTTCGCACAGGGAAAAAGTCATTGCATATTTTATAAAAGAGAAAGGTGCCGTATATAGATCAGCAACTGATTTAAAAAGACTTACTAATAAGTTCACTAAATAAGCATCAATATTGACCAAGTAATTAAAGATTAGTACAAATTTTCTTCTGTTTAGGCTCAGATTTCCCCTTTTCTGACGAGAGTAGCTTAGGTATTACATATTTCCAACAATCTCCTTAAACTCTCCATCTGTATGTCACTGCTAAAAAATCTTCTCACACGACTTGGTCGCCTGCGTTTAAACAACCATCTACCAATAGATCAATGTTAAAATGCCGACAGATGCTTTGCCTCAAAACCTATTCACTTGTTTCATCATACATTTTTGGGAGAATAATGTTACTTTTCAAAGACACAAAAACAAACAAAGAAAGGCATGAACTATATATTGTGTGTGTGGCCGTGTGTGCGCAGTTGCGAGCAAAGAAAGAGGAAAGCATACTCCTTAGCCAACCACAACTTTCCACAATAAAATTACTACTATGGGTTGTATTTTTGCGGGAAATTTTTATATTTACACACAACCCTGGAAGCCCAGGTTTCCATGTGCATAAACATTTACAATATGTCAAACAAACATTGAAAAGAAGGCCCATCAGCATGCTCTTCGAGAGGAGTAGGGATTTTATTTTTCTTATTGTTACTCTTTAAAAGAATAGTCTACAATCACTTGCACTCATAATAAAAATAAGTTCGGTTCCAAAGGAGCAGAGAGAACCTACAAATTTGGTCAAAGTTCTTATCCACATTAATCTTGCTCCTACAATTTCAAAATTTTCAAAATCTTCTGCAATAAATTGAATTTTATTGCTTCTTGCGCGCTTTGCCAACCAATGATTTATAAGCATAACTTTATTTTCACTTAAACTGTTTGGTTATATCAATCCATCAAAGTTGGGAGAATTCCATAGGGGTCACAAGCATGGCCTTGGAATTTATATAGACTATACTGACCTCCCATATTTCCCTAATCCCTCATGTTTTCCATCATCCTTCCCCCAACTCCAATCTCAACAAAAAATCTAAGATTTATTCAACAAGTACCTCATCTATGCAGCCATTGAGAGGCAAAAAAAAGAAAAAAAAGAAAAAAAGAGAAGAGATTACTTGTGTGAGCAACGAAGAATGAGTCCACCATAGCAATCCAGTATTATTCTTAAAAAATGTATTTTAACATGTAGCACCCAAAATGACGTTAAGAGTGTCGTGCATCATTAATTACAACAATAAGATAAGATAACAAGCAATTAATAATCAAAGAAATATGTCATTACTTCCCCTCACAATAACCAAATATTATTATCAGTTCAGAAAAATCAAACCATGTATGCTTTGATCATGTCATGATGATATAAAGATACTAACCCTCTCAGACTTGAGCGTGACCTTTCCAAATCCATTCTTTCGCAAGAATGCCTGAACCTACTTAAAACAAAAAAATGAAAGCTGAACATCATTAATCAATAAAACATCACTTAAATTAACAAAGATGTGAAGAATTAAACAAATTAGTCTCCTTTAAAAGTAATTCCTTAATTTACCTTCCACTTGCTCACACTCCCTGAAAGACAGCACGGTGATATCATCCTCCTTTATCCCGCGACGCACCACAGCTTGATAGGTCTTAGTCTGGCCTCCAGCAGCAACCTCCTTGGCCGCAAATGTAATATAATACCTCATCACATTGCAAATCCGACCCATAGCTTTCAAAACTTTCCGAAACTTCAGCTGAGGACTTTCAGGCTACACAACAAATAATATCAGTCACAGAAACGGAATTGAAAACTTCCCTCTTAACAAATATTCATAATTTTTTTTTAAGGAAAAGAAAGACCAACCTTGTGGGTGTGGATCCAAGTGTTGTATCGATCAATTGCCAAATTCGAATAGAGTATAAACCTTTGGGCTTCACCCGGAGCGTTGATAGTGCTTGGTTGAATTAAACCATAAGCGATAACCTCAGGCATGGAGGGAACATCAAAGCCCTAAAACAACAAACAACGAACGAGTGAAAGGCGTGTGTATATATATATATATATATATATATATGAGTACGTAGTAGACGAAGCGAATTAATTTTACTTACATCACTCTTCAAAACGCGTTCCATGTAGAAGGCCAATTCTTCGGCGGTCATGACATGCCGATTACATATATCATTATAGTAATCATAGCTGCTCACTTGTTTCTCTTCTTTTTTTGGATGAATTCTCACTCGCTTTTCGGGCTTGCCGTGGCGGATCATGTCGGCGTCGGGATTAGGGTTGAGGTGCCTGGATCGCCGACGAGGAGCAGGAACCCGGGCACGGCGCGTTCGCTTTCGCTGTTGTTTTTCCTCGAGAGGGGGATCACCTAAATCAGAAAGAGGCGGCTGTCCTCTCTTCTCGCATGGAGGGAGCATCGTAACCCTCCTAAAAGCAATAACCCCACGCATGGAGGGAACATAAATGCCCTAAAACAACAAACAACGAACGAGTGAAAGGCGTATATATATATATGAGTACGTAGTAGACGAATCGAATTAATTTTACTTACATCACTCTGCTTCAAAACGTTCTTCTTCAAAACATTTTCGTAGAAGGCGTATTCTTCGGCGGTAAAGTCAGAGCTGCTCACTTGTTTCTCTTCTTTTTTTGGATGAATTCTCACTCGCTGTTGTTTTTCTTCCAGAGGGGGACCACCTAAATCAGAAAGAGGCGGCTGTCCTCTCTTCTCCTTCTTCTTCTTCCTCTCCACCACCTTAACCATCTCTCTCTCTTGGCAGAAACCCTAGCTGCAACGATGAATTGTGAGCCGCACCACAATGCCTCCGGCCCGCGCCTCTTTTATGTTCTTTTCCTTCTTCTTTACAGTACAAATGAAATGCCTTCTTTGCCCTTTTTCTAGCCGCTTTATTTATTTAAGTGAAAAATATGTTTTAGCCTATTTAGAGCATTTTCAATTGAGGAGTAGCTAAATAACATTTTTATTTAAAATAACTCTTTAAATTGATAAAATATTATTTACATTGGAGAAGCTAAATAAATGTAAAATAGATATTTTATTAAATGAGCTAAAAAAAAATTTACATGTAGTGGCACTATTCAAAGAGCTATTTTCCTAAATTTTCTTCTCATGTCTTTTTTCTCCCACTATCTCTCCTAAAATTTTCTTTCCATGTTTTTTTTTGTTGTTTCTCTCACCTATTTTCTCTTTTTCCAAAATTTTCTCTTACTATTTCTCTTTCACATCTTATTTTTTAAAATTTTCTCTTATTATTTCTCTCTCCACTTCACTTTTTTTCTTCAAAAATTAAAAAATAAGATATTTAAGAAAAATATAATCATTATAAAAAAAATAAAAAATTAAATAATATAGATAAAAATATAACTAATGGACATAGAAGACCCTAAAAAAGTTATTAGTTAAAATAGATAAATTGAGTTTTGAGGAGTTATTTTACATAGCCCTTTTATTATGAATGCCCTTAAGTATCATTTATCTTGCGATTATCCTTCTAAATTTAAAAAAGAAACATTAAGGCCTCTCAAATACGGATACATATTTTCATTTTTCTTTTCAAAATGCCCTTAAATTTATTAATAAATAAAATTATATATATTAACCACTTGAAATGTAATAATTAAGTGTGCTAATATGAAAAAGGCAACCCAATTGTTTTTATGTTTTTTTTAATTACTTTCAATTTTTTATAAAGCTATGCAAGAACCTTTTTGTGGTGGAGGAAGAAGAGAGACGCGTTGGACGTGGGACGGGGAAACGACGCCGTTGCACGGAAAATAAAATGTAAATTTTTAAACCATTTATTAAAAAGATTTCACATTAGAGTTACTGATTATGTTTGTTAAAAATTGTATTTTTCATTCTCAAAATAATAATATTAACAAACAATTTAAATATTAAAAACAAAAAAATTATCTCCACTTTTATATGGCGCGTGACCATCGCGCTCATCATCAGGGCGTGGTTCCAACACCCTTTACACCTGAACCAGCTTGACGACAATGACGAGTAGTACTACTGAACAGGCAACTCAAACACCGTAAAAACCCTCACTTTTTTTAATTAATTAATTTTTTTTTTCCTTTCTACGATTTCATTTCTTAAACACCCACCAAACATAATTTCTTAAACACTCTAATCCCTTTATAATCAAATGTTTTTTTTTTTTTTTTCACCCATGATGTGCTCTGAGAATCACCAAAATAAATAAATAAATAAATGGGCTTCAGTTCGATTCTGTGCCCTTCTTCCAATTCGATTCTTAGAGCATGTTTGGGTCTGCGGTTGCAGACCCAAAAAGCGCTTCTAAGGTCAGAGAAGCTCGTTTGAGAAAAAATAGTCGTTTGGGTCAAATATTTTCAAAGAGCTTTTGAGGTTTCAAACGCTCAAAACCACAGTTGAGCCAAAGCTGAAAAATGTGGCATATCCTTAAACGGACTTATGGAAGAAAGGCGCGCCGCAGTTTTTGTTTAATGAAATACATGGACGGACAAAAATACACACACCAATTTCAACAAATGACAACCATACCCATACATAAAAATCTCATCCTAACCCTTCGATTTGTCCTTCCCGTTGCTGCGATTGGATCTGCTCCCAAGCGAGGGAGATCCAAGTTGAGGTTCTTGCTTGGTATGTAAAATCTGGGTTTAAGAGCCTTTCATATAAGAGATCTGAAGTTTTCAAGATGTAAGAGAGAGATCTTAGAAAAGAGAATTAGAAAAAATAGAGAAAAAAATATAGCCGAAGATGGCATGTTAGGGAGACCTACAGAAAAGAGACTTCAGAAAAAATAGAGAGAAAGACTAAAAGTAGCCCAAAATGGCATGTAAGGAAGTCCTGCAGATGGCGTGTGAGGGGGAAAAATATAGACAAAGATGGCGTGTAAGGGTGTTTCCCCATTGCGGCAAGCGTGCTGTTGGGGGGAAACCAAGGGGTTTACTTTTTTATTTTATTTTATTTACTTCTTTTTTTATGTTTATTTTTTATGTTAATGCTAAGGAGCATCACGTGGGTTCTGCCAAAGCTTACACCCTACAAGGCTACAACAATTACAAAAACCCACAATCTCTCCTCCCAACAGAAGACTCATCCCAAAAATTTCAACACATCACTGCTCTCTCTCGTTACATACTAACAAAAGGGTTATAGTTTCATCTCTCTCTCTCTCTCGTTACATACCAACAAGAGGGTTATGGTTTCATGAAAAATAAAGGAATTAATTTTAATCTCTTAACATTCTTCAAGTTATTAATTTTCATTCCGTTTATATATATTTATTTCTTTCTTTTTTGATGAAGAGGAAACTAAAATGAGTAATTACCTTTTGCTCTCATAAATTATAGTGTTTTGACACTTTCCCATGAACTATCAACTATGACATGAGAGTAAAATGTAATTACCCCAAAATAAAAATGATGTTTTGAGGGATCATATGTTCTTATTTTAATGATGTATACGTATTTATTATTCTCAAATAACATTAAATATCCTTTATGGTCATTTTTGCAACCGAAAGCACTTTCTTAATTTTTGTTACCAAACATCAATAACTTCTCAAAAAACACTTCAGACATATAATTACTAAACGTGTAACAACTTTTCGATATAAGCGCTTTTGACAAAAGTTCACAAACAAAAGCTTTACATCCAGAAGCTTTATTTTTCACCATAATACCAAACAGGCTCTTAGTCTTTTCATTCTCTATTTCTGTTTTTTTGGCCCCTGTCATTAGTGTCATATGTATGACGAACTGGGTTACAAAACCTTCACCGTCTCTATCTTCAGCTATCCTCGGACCACGCTCAGGTCCTTTGATTAGCGCTATATTAGAGGTGTGTGAGCCAGTTCTCAGTGACCCTTTTGAGTGCTTGATTCATTAATTTGGTTTTGCGCCATGTCAGTGGCTTTTGAGCTAATTCTTAGCGACACTTTGAGAATTTGACTGATAAGTTTGGTTTTTCATTTGTTCTTGGGGGATTATTGGGGGGGGGGAGTAAAGATTATTGGATCTTTGCCTTTGTTAAAATAATATTCTGGAATACTTACAAGTGTTTATAATTTTTGTTTCTAAATACTTACTGGGTTGTAAGTATTTTGGTGAAGCGTCTAACCGGTCATGGACACAATTTTAACTTTCTAAGCAAAAGTTATGAAATTTGAAGTAATTTGGATGTTATTTCTTGTTTGAGTGCTTCTTTGCTGATTAACGTTGATAGTATGGTTATGTCTACCTAATTCATGCACCCTCTTATCAAGTTTTATAACTCTTTCTTCTTTTAAATGTAATGAGGAGGGAGATTTTATTCGGATTTCACTTCGTTTCCTTCCTCTGCCCCTCCTTACAATTTGGGGATTAAAGCATTTCCTTGCTTCCTGTTATCAAATTCAGTAAAGTTGTTGGTTGAATTTGTACAAAATCAAACCTATTTACAGGCGTACCATGAGTATAAAATATGTGCATGAGAAGAAAAAGCTACCTGCTTTCATTTCATTATGTCAGTTCTCAATTACAAAAGATGGAGAAGAGATTGACTTATTCAAAATGCTAGTGTTAAGATATTTTATTTTATTTCTTATTTTTTTGAAAAATCTAAATTTTGTATAATATCTTAACTGGTTTTGCTGTTTTGCCCTGTTCCAGTTGATTTGCCATCATGGTTCTCTTCAATGTCTATAGCATTGAACTCGGATGTAGAGCTCGTAAGTATGCTTATCAAGTTCGAAGAATTGATAGGATTTGTTCAGTATTCCAGCATTCATCTGATGCCTAATTCCTGGATATATGTTTGTTTGTTAATTATAATTTATTTTCAAATTACTTCCGTTTTGATATCTTGTTGTGTGTATACCTTCTTCTTGCATAAGGTACAATAGTATACCATGCACTTGGTCTAATTGCTGATTCCCAAATTGAAATTTGTTTTCTTGATATTAATTTTTTCTTATTACTCAAGTTGCTATCCCTTGTGTCTTTGTACTTTTTGTTTGTCCTACTACATAAATTAGATCGTGCTTTAAACTGTGTCTTTAGAATGAAGGGAATTACACCAATCAATTACCAATATAATGCATTTTGAGTCCTCTGCCTCCCTCAATTGCTTCTGGTCCAATTTGTTTGCAGGATGCTGCAAGCATAAAAAAGGCTTGTGAAAGCATGCTGCCAATTATTTGCTTCAGAGAGGGTAGCCTCCCTCTTCCAGATGTCTCAAACATTTCTCTAAATGATTCAGGTAGTTCATGTGAAAGTGGTCTAATTAAAATTGAAATGAACCTTAAGTAAACATATCAGTTAATCAATTTAATCCTGTTTTGCCTTTCCGCTTTATAGGCTTTGAATTCTTTAATGTCATACTTGTAACCAACATGCATATGCAAAAACTTCGTAAGAAAGCAAGACAATTACTTTGGGACCACCAAAGTTAAATTTCCTTTTCGTCTAATTGGCCTGAGGATTCTGCTTGCTGGGTTCTTTGTGACAACTGACAATGGTGTTTCTCAAATTACTTAACAGTAGTTACGGTGTTTATTTGGGTTATAGAAAACCCAACTTATCTGCACTTAGAATTCATTCTTTATTGCCTATTTTCTTTTAAATTGGAATCAATCAATAATTCTGGTTGACTTCCGCTTCCTTCTTTTTCCAAGTCTAATCAGATTATCAATGCATGTATTTTTGAAAGGTTTTTTAGAGAGGACCTTAGAGGAGCTCAAGTCCTTTTTCCCTTTTTCCCTCTTTACTTAGACAGCTGCTTATTTAGCTCCTTTAATTATTAACTTTTCAGATTTCTTTGTTCTATTTTCTCTTTCTTTCTAGGCTTTCTTTTGTATACTCTCTGTGTACTAGGGTTGCGCCCTTTTGCGCTTTTGATATATACAACATTACTTATCAAAAAAAGGGTTTTCTGCTGTTGCAGTGTTATTTCCCCTCTCTAATGGCTTGTTTGGAGGAATTCAAGCTCTTCAGAATGTGGAGCAGTGCTTTCCTATGCAGAAAAATATCACAATGAAGTTGACAAATGATAGGTCAATCTCAAAATATCTTACTGTATCATACCTTTCTTCCTGTTTGCTAAAATCATATCTTTCCACTCAATTTGTTTTTTAATTAGTTTAACTGAGATGGAATCGTGGTTTGTTTACTTATATGCACTTTTTGGAGGTCCAAAAGGGTGACTATGTTTGGTGCGTGGAAAATTTCACAATTGCTTTGCTTATTTTGTTTTTCATATTTTTTGTCTGGTCGATAACAGTAAAAGTTGTATTCAGATATCTCCATGAGCTTGGTATTTTGGTCTTTTCAATGGCGTTGGACATAGACGGACACAATCGAAAATGGTATAGTTTATTACTTGCTCACGATACCTTTCTCCTTCAGTTATAGTTTCTGTATCTTCTTTTCTCAATGACAACTAGGAAGGTTGCTGCATCCACCAACTTATCTCTTTATTGGATCTGATTATATTGTGTGATTCACATCACAATAAAATAATTCAATAGTTGATGCAAAATACTTTAGTTAAATAGCAATTCCTCTTTTCATGTTTTAGTTCTTGCTCTAATAGTTTTCAATTCCATCCAAGTGTGGAAGTTTTTAAACACTTGTGACCTATCTGAGGAAGCCATTGTTTTTAATGAAGATTTTGTTAGAGGGAGAACTGTAGTTATGAGGACTAGGCAATGTTTGGAGCTGATTATTTTTTATTCACAGTGAGATCAAATGGCTTTTTATTTATGGTACCAAAAAGTTATAATATTCTAGTGTTTAATGTGCCCACTAATTCTTGCTAGAAGTTTATATCTGAAAATTTTAGCTCACTTTACAATTCTTCCTAATTTAGTTCTTGTGCTAAATTTCTATGAATGTTGATGATCATGGTGGCAGAATGACATACATCTCAATATTGGTGATCTTATTTTCTTGAGCTCTTTCCAGTCGCTTTCTTTAGAGTCTTGATATGTTAATTTTGGACATTCCCGAATATTTCAATCATTAAAACATAAACTATAGCTGCTCTGGTATTGCAGATTGTCTCCTTCAGTGCCAATGTTACTGCAGAAGGATGTACAACCTCAACGACATGGGGCCTGCATGTACTGCAACCAGACAGTGGACCCACTCTCATGTGTTCCATCTGACAGCTACTTTCCTGCAGGAAATCTTTCAGGAGACATGTCATACAACCAGACAAATGAAAATGTGATTTCTTGCAAAAGTAGTTTCGAAACTTCTTGCCTTGGAGATGGTGAACCAAAAGTATACTCCTTGGATGTTGTGGCAGTGGCTGAACAGTTGACCATTATGGCAATGGATATCAAGTTCAATGTAACAGCAGCAAATGACAGTGGGAATGTTAGTGGAATTAATGTGTTTTGCTCAGCACGGTGCAATTCCTTCAGCCACTCTGCATGCTTATTCCAGTAACATAAGTGAAGCTCCTTTGTCTATTCGCTCCCCAAAGGTTGGGCGCTGGTATATTGCTATTTTACCGGTTAATATTTCAAAAGAACTTGGAGGGACTTAGAACACTACTACACAAGTTTGCTATTCCATGGAAACACAAGTTCTTGAATGTCCCATAGGAAAGGCTGGATCAAATTGTACATGGGAAAGATACGTCCTGCGGGTGGGATTGTTGATAGGATTGTTTTCTGCCTCTATTGCCGCTATTATGTTTATGTCTTTATAATATGAAAAGCTTGTATAGTAGGATGACAAGATGTTTATATAACTTGTCAATTTGCACTATTTGGTATATAACAGAAAATGCCTTTCTTAAAGTTGTTTGAGTTTAAAACATGAAATGGCTTAAAATGTTAAAATATAATGATTATAGCATGTTATAGGATATCATTGTGAGCCAAATAGAAACAGAATTCTGGCTTATATATTTCAGATTGGAAGCATCATCTTTCATGTTAGTTTTGCTCTTTATATTAAGTTTAGAAACAATTTAGGGGCTCTGCATTGTCTTCTCTTTTCATGATACTTCAAAAGGACTTATTCTCGCAGGAATAACTTATTAACAAGTTGAGAATGGTTGTCTGCAGACAGTTCTCAGGAGAGATTCAAACCCCTTTGAATCCTATTATTTGCCAGTCAGTGAAAAAGTATCGTCAGATTCAGCCAATTTCTTCTCGAGCCCCTCGTAAGCAAGCAACTCCTCATATGATGGAAAACCATATGATATTTGGACTTACTTTCTTCTGGATATTCCTGGCAATGCAGCTAAAGGAAATATACACATCCGTCTGACATCAGCTACAGACATTGATTATGAAGTATATGCTAGAGTTGGTGGATTACCATCTCTTGATAGCTGGGATTATTACTATGCAAACAGTACAAGAAGTATTGATGGCTCCATGTTTTTCATGTTGTATAATTCCAGCCAAGAAAAGGTTGATTTTTATCTTTTATATGTTAGAGAAGGAACTTGGGGTTTTGGACTGAGGCATCTTAATGCCACTAGCAGTGCTACTAAAGATCAAACTATCATGTCTGTTTCCCTTGAAAGATGCCCAAAAAGATGCTCCTCTAATGGGGATTGCACTTGCAGAGTTGCTTTTGATGCTAATGGATTGACATCATACAGGTTTTTTGTTTAGTTCTTTTTTTTTTTTTGTTAGATTAATTTTTTTGCTCGAAAGGTGTTGTTGCTAGGGGTGGAACAAAGAACTTTTTCTTGATTTAATTTCTCTTTGAACTTCTTAACATCATAATTTTTGATCGTATATCATCTTTTCATAGAAGATTGTATAAAGATTAATGAAAAATTGCCATAAAGTGTTGCATAATATGATCCATAATTTTTGTTGTTGTTTATTAGAAGTCCTTTGAACCTATGGGATGCATAAATGGAAGTAGACCTTTCCCTTCCATGAATCCCACCTTTCCCTGGAATAAACAGGATTTGATCTCGAATCTCTTGCGGAACAACTAGATTTGATTAGCAAAATAACAGACACCCATAAGACTTAGAAATTTCATATAAAAGGATTTGTTGTGAATTTGATGTTTGTATCGTCTTTTTTTTCTGGATAAATAAGCATTTATATTGTCTCTGTAGCATATTTTACCATTTCATTTTTTGCGTCTTTCAAACTCTTGATCTCCTCAATCTTTGAATTTAAGAGGTCTAAACTCTAGTCCATTTTTTTAAAGAGGTCTAAACTGTCATTGGTATGATTTGGATGTTCACTTGTTTAGATTCAAAAATTACATGTCTTACCATTGCTATTTTTTTAAAAAAGCCTACAAATTCATGCAACTTAAAACGTAGATAAGGTCAAAAGAGCAAAGAGAATGGAGAAGGAAAACCAGAGCAGACATCATGGCGAGAAAGCGAAAGAGAAGACCACTGATGAGAATGTCCTGGGTTCTGCCCCCATCTCCGCCCCAAGCTCCACCCCCAGCTCCACGGGTATTTAGTTTGTATTTTTTAAGGTTAAAGTTGAAAAAGTTTCAATTTTTATATTAAAGCTTCCATTTTTAATTCATCTAAAAAAAAAAAGCTTCCATTTTTATGAGAGTCTGAACGCCAGGTATTATAGAAAGTCCGATACCGGGATAACCAGATAGGGCAACACTTAGATCAAGTCAAGTGGACTCCTCTTCTCCGCGTGTATTGAATAATGGAATTAACTACGCAATAAATAAAGGATTGAACTGAGCTCGGGGAGGAGCCCAGGTTCCTCCCATCACCTGCCTTCTACATAGTCTTCTCTGCATAACCTGCTATTGGGAAGAAAAACAACATATATATATAACAACAAAGTACCTGCTGTTGTGCTAAAGATAGGGGTGGAGCTTGGGGAGGAACCCAAGGTCCCCCCATCAGCTGTCTTCTCCATAGATAAATATATATATATATGTGTGTGTGTGTGTATGTATTGTATATATTGTATATATGTTGTATATGTATGCATATGGATTTTATATATATAAATTCGTTAAAATACAAACAAAGTACCTGCTGTTGCGCTGGAGCCAAGGGTTCTCCTATAACCTGCCTTCAACATGGTTTTCTCCACATGATCTGCTGTTAGAAGCAACATATATCCATGGTCTTCTCCGCATGACCTGCTGTTAGGAAGAAAAGCAACATATATATATAACAAAGTACCTGCTATTGCGCTGAAGTTAGGGGCCGAGCTTAGGGCGGAGCAAGGGAGGAGCCCAAGGTCCTTCCATTATCTGCCTTCTCCATAGATTTCTTCGCATGACCTGCTATTGGGAAGAAAAACAACATATATATATATAACAAATTACCTGCTATTGCCTTGGAGCTATGGGCGGAGCTGAGGGAGGAGCCCATGGTCCTCCCATCATATGCCGGAAATCTATATTTCAATAACACTTCCTTTCATATACTGCTTTCAATAACACTTCCTTTCCAGCTTGAATCACTGCTTTCCGCCTGGTTGTTGTCTCAGATTCCTTTCAATAATATACATATTGTGCATATATATACACATTATATACAATGTATGTATACAATACAATACGCAACATATATATACAACACATAAACAATATATATATACACACAACATATAAACAATATATGTTATGTATCTATATATAACACAATATATATGTACAATACAATACGCAACATATATGTTATGTTGCGTATTGTATTGTATATATATTGTATTGTATTGTATTGTGTATATATACACAATACAATACATATATATACACTACCTCCCCGTTTTTTAAGCTTATGGTGTTCCAGTTGATATTTAGGGTTCTGAGTCAGATTCTAATTGTGAGAAGGTATTATTATTGCCTAGCGCTTATGCTAAGGAAGAACTAAGATTTCCAAAACAAATACGAAAGGTCAAAAGCAAAGAAAGAAGAGTGAAAGCCATCCTGTTTTCAGCGTTTGTTTGTTTCCGGTTATGATTTCGGACTGGAATAAAAGCAAGCCCGTGTAATGGTTGAAGGTAGCTCTCGCCTATTCAGCCACAAAGACCTGTTTTTCAAAAGGATTTGAGTTCTCATCCCGCATCTGTAAAATGAATCTGTGACAACAACCAGGCGTACGGGTTTTGGCTTGTCTTGTTGACCCAAAGCTGGAGTTGGAACTGCTTCTAAACCTGGCTTTCCAACTAGAGTTTACTTTGGCAATGCGAGTGACTTCCCCCTTTTTGGGATTTCGCGATTTGCTTCGATTTCTCCCCGTCCTCTCCTTATTTATACTTACTATAGAGCGAGCACTTTCGTACCTTTGGTTTTGGATTAAATCCTAAGTCAGCCCTAGAAGATGGAACGAATATCGAGTAAATTGTAATTTTCCTTTATCAACTTCTTTCGTTTAACCCCTTGAGTGTCATCCCTCCCAATAGTTTAATCAAACTCGCTATAGGGGCTTAAACCTAGCCTAGGAACAACCACCCGAAAAAGCAGAATCTAAGATTTCAAGTAGCCCTACTGGAATAGAAAATGAAGGCACCTTCGTTACATGAAGAAGTGGTGATTGTACTTTGAATGGACAAAAACTCCAGCTGGTTGACCTGGTTACCTCTGCCAAAGATGCAGTGGATTGCTAAAAGATCGATTTGAAGTAAAAAATACCAACTTTCTTAAAGTTTGATCGTTCAGATTAAACTCACCTGTTGGAGAATCTATTTAAGACAAAATCCTTCCTTTCCTTAGCACAAGCGCTAATAATACCTTGCTAGTTGGAAGCTCTTGCAGCGTCAACAGCAGTGGTCATTGCCCTCTTTCTATATATATACGCAACATATATACAACATATAAACAATATATATATACAAAGTACTTGTTGTTACGCTAGAATTAGAGGCGGAGCTTGGAGTGGGGCTGGGGGAGGAGCCTAGGGTCCTCCCATCACTTGTTTCTCTATGGTCTTCTTCACATGAGCTGTTGGAAAAAAAAAAAAAAAAAAGTTGCATATATATCTATATATAGTATCTAATTATGTATGTTAACTACAGCAATAATGCTTAAATTGGAATACTTGACAGATGATCTATATTTTCCAAGAGATTGGCCTTTTTCGGAATTGATCAAACCGATCCCACTTCCCTTGTTTCTTTTGAAGATTACAATAACCCGCTCATGGACTTCATGTCCAATTTGCCCGACGACAGTCATGAATAGGTTGTGTTTGATGGGCTACTTGACAGATTTCAGCCCATCTCTTAAAACACTTATTTACTGTTTTTTTTTTTTTTTAAAGCCTACAAATTCATGTAGTTTAAAACGTAGACAAGGTCACAAGAGCAAAGAGAAGTGAGAAGGAAAATTATGGCAAACATCAGATACGATGAGAAAGCCAAAAAGAAGACCACCGATGAGAATGTCCTGGATTCTGCACCCATCTCCGCCCCAAACTCCACAAGTATTTAGTTTGTATTTTTTAAGGTTAAAGTTGAAAAAGTTTCAATTTTTATATTAAAGCTTCAATTTTTAATTCATAAAAAATAAAAATAAAAAATAAAAAAGCTTTCATTTTCATATTACATATATGTTATATATATGTTGGGTATATGTTGCGTATATATATTGTTTATATGTTGTGTATATATATATACAATATATATATACAATACAATATGCAACATATATACACAATACATAAAAAATATATATTGTATGTAAATATATATACAATACACGCAACATATATACAACACAATATATTGTTTATGTGTATTGTTTATATATTGTTTATACGCAACAATATATATATTGTTTATGTGTTGTATATATGTTGCGTATTTTATTGTATATATTGTGTAAATACATATATAAACAATATATACACAACATATAATATGTATCGTGTGTGTATACAATACGCAACATATATACAACACAATATATTGTTTATATATAATTTTTACGCAACAATATATATTGTTTAGGTGTTGTATATATGTTGCGTATTGTATTGTATATATGTTGTGTTATATATACACAATATATATACAATACAATACGCAACATATATACAACATATATGTGTATAACATATATACAATATATATGTTGCGCATTGTATTGTATATATATATTGTGTATATATATACACAATATATATATACAAAGTACTTGTTGTTGCACTAGAATTAGGGGCAGAGCTTGGAGCGGAGCTGGGGAAGGAGCTTGGAGTCCTCCTATCACTTGTTTCTCAATAGTCTTATCCGTATGACCTGCTGTTAGAAACAAAAAAAAAAAAAAAGTTACATATATATCTATATATAGTATCTAGTATGTTAACTACAGCAATAATGCTTAAATTGAAATACTTGACAGATGGTACATACTTTCCAAGAGATTAGCCTCTTTCAGAATTGATCACAATAAGCCGCTGATGGACTTCATGTCCAATTTGCCCGACGACAGTCATGAACAGGTTGTGTTTGATAGGCTATTTGACAGATTTCAGCCTATCTCTTAAAACACTTACTTTATTTTTTTATTTTTAAAGCCTACAAATTCATACAGCTTAAAACGTAGACAATGTCATAAGAGCAAAGAGAAGAGGGAAGGAAAATTAGGGCAGACATCAGATACGGCGAGTAAACCAAAGAGAAGACCACCAATGAGAATATCCCGGATTCTGCACCCATGCATCTCCGCCTCAAGCTCCACAGGTATTTAGTTTGTATTTTTTAAGGTTGAAAAAATTTTCATTTTTATATTAAAGCTTCCATTTTTAATTCATCTAAAAAAAAAAAACTTCCATTTTCATATTACATATATGTTATATATATATATACAATACAATACGCAACATATATATAACANTATTACATATATGTTATATATATATACAATACAATACGCAACATATATATAACATATAAACAATATATATATATATACACAACACATAAACAATATATATTGTATATATTGTGTGTGTATATCAGATACAGCGAGAAAGCCAAAGAGAAGACCATTGATGAGAATGTCCCAAAATTCTGCATCTATCTCCGCCCCAAGCTCCACAGGTATTTAGTTTGTATTTTTTAAGGTTAAAGTTGAAAAAGTTTCCATTTTTATATTAAAGCTTCCATTTTTAATTCATCTGAAAAAAAAAAAAAAAAAAAAAGCTTCCATTTTCCTATTACATATATGTTATATATATGTTGTGTGTGTATATATATATTAAACAATATATATATACAATACAATACGCAATATATATAAAACATATAAATAATATATACAAAATATATATATGTATTGCTGAAACTCAATGGTAGAGGCAGAGGTAGGCGAGTAGAGGGAAGATCAGAGGAGCCACGCGAGGAGGTGTCCATAACCTCAGCATCCAACAAAGTAGGGTGGGAGACTCCAGGGCCTTTTTTGAGAGGTTTGAGTGGAGCAGTGAGGTGTTTTCGTTTCTTTTTTTGATGCATTTTATAAGTTGAAGGGAGAGAGGGTAGAGGTCATTATCAGGTAGCAAGGGTTTGTCATATATGTATTGTACATATATATTATATGTGTTGGGAATAAATTCACACTACAAGCCCACCAAATTTGGGCCCAATGGCCAAGGATATGCCCATAAAGACATTAATTAAATAGCAATGGCTATTTAATTAATTAACATAAGATATATTATAATTGAGATTATATTGGAATAAAGAAGCTCAATCCCAGCTAAAGCTCCATTGAATTCAATATTATCTCTACAATATGACTATTCAAGATTATCTCTACAATATGACTACTCAAGATTATCTCTACATAATTATTGTTGAAGGTTTATCTCTAGATGATAGTTGTTGAGTCAAATCTCAACTCTGAACTCCTAAACCAACTCAAACTCCATGAGAACTAGTTCAATTCAACCTCAGTACTCTAGCCTATAAATAGGCCCCTACGGCAGGTACAAAATAGACTCTCTCTCATAATCAGAAATGATTGAGTATATTGATTTATTGTGCGCTGAAGCATAATATTTCTCTTAGATTTTAACTTTGGCATCGGAGTGCCCGCGGTAGAAATACTGACGGGTCCTTTGACACTTTTTACTCTTTTGTAGCAAATTGAAGTGCACATGATGATGTATTGCAAATCTTGAAGGCCCCAAAGAACGCGCATTCACCGTGTGAAAAACCGTTCTAACAATATGTATATATAATATATATATATTACATGTACAATACATAAATATATACATTATATATATACACATTACTCACATATATATATACATATATATTACACATATATAGGGGTGTTCAAGCGGAGCGGTTATAACCGCCTCGCCAACCGCTAACCGTTTATAATTGCTAATCGCTAACCGCTTTACAAAGCAGTTATTAAAAACCGCTAACCACCTAAGGCGGTTGCGGTTAGCGGTTTTTAGGGTATGAAAAAGCGGTTATAATCGCTAACCGCCTTTATTTATATATAATTATATACAAATATATATATTAATTATTTATATTAATTAAATATTAAAAAATCCAAAACGGCGTCGTTTTGGTTGGAGAATAAGATGAAAACTTAAGGGTTTCATCTAGGGGTGTCAAAAAAAACCGGGGAACCGGAACCGGAACCGGAAAACCGGGAAACCGGGGTCCCGGTTCCGGTTTGAAAAAATCAAAAACCGGGTACCCCGGTTCCGGTACCTGGTTTTTGGTACCCGGTTTTTACCGGGTTACCGGGAACCGGGTTAAATATATTTTTTTTTATTTTTTTTAGTTAGGGCTTTACATTTTAGTTTTTTTGTTTGTTTACATACTTGTTTTTACTTTTTATTGTTTTAAATTTTTCTTTATGCACCTAATTTAAAATGATTTTTATGGTATTTTAAAAAATTGAATTTTTATTTCTAAGGCCCATATAGGCAAAAACATCGATTTTTTTAGGATTGTTGGGCTTTGTTAGGTTTATTTTTCAATTATTTGGAACAATTACAACAAAGCCCCTTTAATTTGGATAAAAATACTAGATTTTTTTAAAAAATAACCAACTTATGAAAAAAAAAGGGCTTATTTTAAGCCCAACACCTAAAATAAGCCCAAAAAGTAATTTTTT
>CM017321.1:55290659-55354925 GCA_006937295.1 Carpinus fangiana
AAAAAAAAAAAAAAAAAAGTCCAAAAGCCCATTTTTAAAAAATCGGTTATAACCGCTTGTTAGTGGTTTGAATAACCGCTAACCGCCGGTTATAAAATAACCGCTAACCACCTAAGCGGAGACGTTTGCGGTTGTTGGTTATAACCGCCTAAACACCCTTACACATATATATACATATCTATATGTACATATATACATATACATGTATATGTATATATGTACATATAGATATGTATATATATATGACTCTAAAGGATAAAAACTGACTCTCTTGCATCGTATATATGAATATTAATTGTTCGATTTGCATTAATTGGGATCAACTAAGGATATCTTTCACTTTGCTGTCATTCATGCATCTAATAATTTGTTTTCTTGGTCTCTAAGCAAAACCGAAATTTCCCTTCACTTTCCTTCGTTTCTCAAGCTGCGTGGTCATCATCATTTTTGTCAAAAGTTGTGATGATCTAAGGCCACATCCATTAGACCTAATCAACTAATTTAATTATTTTGTTTTATGGAAGTTTGCAATATTGATTAAAAAAAAGGTTAAAAGCATATATTTGAAATCCTCAATAGTAAAATTGGTTTTTGCATAGAAATATGCATATTGAGCTCTTGAGGTATAGACCCTTTGCACATCTAAAAATAGTATATATATATGTACATATACATATACATATACATATATGTGTATATATATAATGTATATATATGTATTGTACATGTAATATATATTATATATACATATAATATATATGTACAATACATATATATATAAATACTAGACTACTCTTCCAGAAGTATTGTTATTCACAAAAAACAACACTATGAGAATCAATAACTTACACAAACTACATCACCAGAACATTTTTATCTGTGTGGATAAAGTTTACCTGAATTGAGAAAAGAAATATATGGGTATTTCGGAGAGTTTGATGCTTGGAATCAGATAACTGTCTGTCTGGTCTAAAAGAGAAAAGAGAAAGAGAAAAAAAAAAAAACAGAGTCTCCTTACTATGTCTGAAGCTGGGTATATATTGGATTTAGAAGTAGTGAAGTGAAGTGATGAAAGACGACTGTTTATTGTACTTGATTGTACTTTACAGCATGTCAAATCCTTCCATTTTTTATTTGTAGTTGAGAATTTACAGGATCTAACTCCTCGATATTAATGCATTAATGCATTGTTGTTGTGTATATATATAAACACATATATGTGTTACATATATGTTGCGTATTGTATTATATATATAGCATATATTGTGTAAATATATATATAACACAATATATACGCAACATATATACAATATAATACGCAACATATATACAATATATAAACAATATATATTGTTGCGTATAAACTATATATAAACAATATATTGTGTTGTATATATGTTGTGTATTTTATTGCGTATATATATACCAGGGGCGGACCCACATGTATACTTGGGGGGGATCATGGACCCTCCAAAAAATTTTAAAACTCTTCCAAAGTATTTGTTTTTTTATATTATACCCTTATGTTGGACCCTACAAAAATTATAAATTAACCCCCGAGATTCACTGAGGCGGAGGGAGGGGGGGTTGAGAGGGTCAAATGCACCCCTCACCTCCTTAAGATTTCTCCCGTTGATTTTTTTTTCCCCTTCCCATCAGTGTTTCTGTTTCAGCTTTTTAGGATTAGGGATTAGGTCAACTAAAGGTAAAAGAAGAGGAGGAAAGAAACAAAGACAAGTCTTTTTATATTTTGCCAAATACGCACCGTTTAACTAAAAGCACAAAGCACTTCGTTTTTTAACCTTGAAACAAGACAAACAAATGCACTGGCGCCGACGAAAAACATGGAAGGATTTTTTTTGTTTTTCTTTTCTTTCTTTTTTTGTCAAGACTTTACTTTACCTAAGGGCTGACTGTAAAAAAACAAAATCTTAAGGCTAAGTTGCCGTGCCACTTGAAACAAGATTTTTTGTACTTTACCTTCTTTTTTTTCTTAAAGAGCACAACTTTTACTTAGAAATCATAGCCGAGTAAAATGCAGTATACTATCCAATATAATATTGGATTTCACAAAAAATTTAATATTAGAGTTTTGATGAGTTATTTTACATAAAAAATTAGCTCTTTTATTATGAATGCCCTTAGACATGGTTTGTCTGCATGTTCTCTTCCCACCAAGCTCAACGCCACTCAATTCTCAATTTTTTTTTTCTCTTTCATGCTAATTTTTAAATAATATTAAAATATTAAAATAAATAAAATTCTATTTCAAAATTTGGCCTCAAGACTCAGGACCCCCCAAAAACAAATTTTTGGTTCCGCCACTGTATACACACATAATACATACTATATGTTGTTTATATATTGTTTATATATATATTTACACAATATATACACAACATATAATATATATTGTATATATATATATAATACAATGCGCAACATATGTACAACACATAAACAATATATAAACAATATATTGTGTTGTATACATGTTGAGTATTATATTGTATATATATACACACACAATACATATAATATATATTGTTTATGTGTTGTGTATATATATTGCATATTGTGTTATATATATATTTTTTGTATATATTGCTTATATATTGTATATATGTTGCGTATTGTATTGTATATATATATTGTGTATATATACACACAATATATAAACAATATATATACATATATACAATATATATATTATACAATACAATATATATATACGCAACATATACACAACATATATATAACATATATGTAATATGAAAATGGAAGCTTTTTATATATATATTGTATATATTGTGTAAATATGTATATAACACAATATATACACCACATATATACAATACAATACGTAACATATATATAACACATAAACAATATATATTGTTGCGTATAAACTATATATAAACAATATATATAAACAATATATTGTGTTGTATATATGTTGCGTATTGTATTGTATGTATATATATTGTGTAAATTGTGTAAATTTATATATAAACAATATATACACAACATATAGTATGTATTGTGTGTGACATACAATATATATACAAATATAAATATATATATTGTAATTATTATTTATATGTTGTATATATATTGCGTATTGTATTGTATATATCGTGTACATATATACACAACATATATATAACATATATGTAATATGAAAATGGAAGTTTTTTTTTTTTTTTTTTTCAGATGAATTAAAAATGAAAACTTTTTCAACTTTAACTTTAAAAATTACAAACTAAATACATGTGTAGCTTGAGGCGGAGATGAATGCAGAATCCGTGACATTCTCATCGATGGTCTTCTCTTTGGCTTTCTCGCCGTATCTGATATACATACAATATATATTTTGTATATATTGTGTATATATATAAACAACATATAAACAATATATGTATATACAATACAAAATATTGTTTTTGTGTATTGTTTATACGCAACAATATATATATTGTTTATGTGTTGTATATATATATTGTATATATTGTGTAAATATATATAAACAATATATACACAACATATAGTATGTATTGTGTGTGTGTATATATATACAATACAATACACAACATATATACAACACAATATATTGTTTATATGTATTGTTTATATATAGTTTATACGCAACAATATATATTGTTTAGGTGTTGTATATATGTTGCATATTGTATGTGTATATATATATAAACAATATATATATATACAAAGTACTTGTTGTGGCGCTAGAATTAGAGGCGGGGCTGGGGGAGGAGCCTGGGGTTCACCCATCACTTGTTTCTCTATGGTCTTATCCGCATGACCTGCGGTTGGAAAAAAAAGTTACATATATATCTATATAGAGTATCTAATTATGTATGTTAACTACAGCAACAATGTTTAAATTGGAATACTTGACAGATGATACATATTTTCCAAGAGATTGGCCTTTTTCGGAATTGATCACAATAAGCCGCTCATGGACTTCATGTCCAATTTGCCCGACAACAGTCATGAACAGGTTGTGCTTGATGGGATACTTGACAGATTTCAATACATCTCTTAAAACACTTATTTACTGTTTCTTTTTTTTTTAAAAAAATGCCTACAAATTTATGCAACTTAAAACGTAAACAAAGCCACAAGAGCAAAGAGAATGGAGAAGAAAAATTAGGACAGACATCAGATACGGCGAGTAAGCCAAAGAGAAGATCACCAATGAGAATGTCCCGGATTCTGCATCCATCTTCGCCCCAAGCTCCACAGGTATTTAGTTTGTATTTTTTAAGGTTAAAGTTGAAAAAATTTCCATTTTTATATTAAAGCTTTCATTTTTAATTCATCTGNAATTTGCCCGACAACAGTCATGAACAGGTTGTGCTTGATGGGATACTTGACAGATTTCAATACATCTCTTAAAACACTTATTTACTGTTTCTTTTTTTTTAAAAAAAATGCCTACAAATTTATGCAACTTAAAACGTAAACAAAGCCACAAGAGCAAAGAGAATAGAGAAGAAAAATTAGGACAGACATCAGATACGGCGAGTAAGCCAAAGAGAAGATCACCAATGAGAATGTCCCGGATTCTGCATCCATCTTCGCCCCAAGCTCCACATGTATTTAGTTTGTATTTTTTAAGGTTAAAGTTGAAAAAATTTCCATTTTTATATTAAAGCTTTCATTTTTAATTCATCTGAAAAAAAAAAAAAAAAAAAAAAAAAAAAAAAAAAAAGCTTCCATTTTCATATTACATATATATTATATGTTGCGTATATATATATAGTATTGTATAGTATATATATATTGTTTATATGTTGTGTATATATATACACAATAATAACACACCAAACGAATAAACGTCACTTTTCTCGGTAAGTTGATAAGTTCTGAGGTACTTTGGGTCTAAGTAGCCAGCAGTTCCTTTAAATTGTGTAGACACATGGGTGGCACCTGAATCATCGTCGCCTCGTCGGCTGCCAGTCTAGCAAAACCAAAGTTAGCTACTTTAGCTCTAAAGTTTTCAATGAGGAGAATGTTGGAAGATTTTATGTCTCTATGAATGATAGGATAATCTGCAGGGGAACTAGTTATATCTCTCAAAAGATATTATTAACTTTGACAAAGTGAATAAATTGGCTCACCACCAAAAACTTACCAAAATTGGGGCATCGATGGAATGATAATTAATTTGTATTTGCTAATCTAATCATTTTAAATTTTGGGTCTAATTTGTCCAAAAGCCATTCTGGTCCGAGGATCTAATGTAAATTCTATGCTTCCAAGTTCCAATGATGTCTTTTTCTTAGGCCGGCCCGAAAATAGGAATCAAACTATGTGGGCTCAAATCATTTCCTTTTAGTCAAAAGTTCACATGATTCCGGCAAAACATTTCCTTCATTTCTTTGTCTTTTTTTTTTTTTTTTTTTAACATGTCTGCATAAAAGGGAGAGGGAGATTCAAACTAGTGACATCCGTTTCATTAGACGTGGTCTCAGTTGATTGAGCTACCTCTTGAAAACATTTCTTTGTCATTTTTGGTATACCACTATTCCTTTTTTTTTTATTTTTTTTGTAATCAAGTAATAGTATTGGGTTTGGCAGTTTCCAATATCAAATATTTATATGTAAATCATCATGTAACCCGTGAAAGGAAAGTTGGCTTAAAAAAAAAAAAAAAACATGTATCATGATACTCACACAATGTTTAATGTTAACATAAAAAATTTGCACCGTCAAAATGAATGATGAACACGTGTAAAAATGAAAAGACCAGCAGATTGTCGTCCGCATTGTAAGGTGAAGTTTTATTTTTTTTTAAGGTTTCGTTTTCATGAATTCATAAGGATAACGTAATTAATTTCTGGTCGGCCTTTTGTTTTATTATGGTTCATTTTATGAGAGTAAACCATAAACCGATGATGGAGGAGTTATCAAGCATAAAGAAAAATTGTCACTACGGTAAAAGCAGTGAAAAAGATTGCGATTGATAAAACACTAGTAGCAGAGATTAAAAAAAAAAAAAATTAAAAAAAGGTCAGGGAATCAAGGACTTGGCAGCGGATAAAGACATGATTCATCAAAATTTGTTGTGGATCTGAAATTATTTGAGACAGTGACTTTCATAGATATTGTCTTATAATAACTCGAAAGGCTATTGTATATGTCATAAATAATATTTGAATTGTGAAGATTTCAAATTATATCTTTGACATTGTATAGAAAATTTTGCCCCATTTGATTGTTATATTAATGAATAGATAATTCATTAAAAAAAATTGAAACAAAAATTAATTTTGGTTGCTTAATTAATTTCCTTTTAAATCAAAAGTAATAATAAAGCCCCTTTTTTTGAAAATTTTCCTTCAAATTTATTTTCCATTTTGGTTAACCACTATTATTTTTTCTAATAAAAGAATATTAGTGTTGGATTTGGCAGTTTTCCAATATCAAATATAATTGGAAATTACCAAGTGATCCTTAAATGCGAATTTGGAGTATGAAGATAGATGCTTACACAATGTATACGAAAGCAAGTCATCATATATATCATGGGCTTTCCTTTTCCCTGATTTGCACGCATCGGCGACCATCAAAGGCAACATCAACATGCCTTTACCGTCCATCCGCTCACACTAAAGTCGTTTGGTTGATCTGGACATCTAACGGCACTCGAAATAATTTGACAACATATCATTAAGCCATCAATTATTTTAAAATAATAAATTTAATCATTTAATTAATACCGTAATATTACTTTCTCGTTGGTTAATTAGGATGATGCACAATATTCACCTTAATTAGTGCAAAGACAAGGAGATAAAACAAGGGCAAACAAATGGGTGCTTTAGACGGCTAGAAAGTAATTTTGCATTTACCGTGTAATGGAAAATTACCGAGTAATGCTACATCTACTTCATCCATTGGATTATGGAATATTTTTTGGTAGGATGTAGCATTACTCATACTTTTATCATTAATTAATCTTTTTCATTATTAGTTTCTTATTACCATAATCTAATTATTAGTATTATTATTATCTAAATTAATTTCCTAAGCACCCCATTAGTCCAATTAAAATCCTTTTATCATTTTAAATCTAGGAGGCTACAGGTTCAACCTTTTCCACAAGAAACATGATTGGTGTCAATATTTTGTTCATATTTTCTCAATATCATATTACAAATTAACTATTAAATTATAATTTGTATACTTATATGAACCATATATAAGAAAATGGATTAACTAAGGTCTTTAAACCCTAAAACCCGAGCTTTATGCATTTTCAACGCATTGGTTTCGCATGCATGAACATTACTCTTGTTCGAATGGATCATGTCCCATTCGAATGGGATTTTCAAATAAGCTCTCGTGGCATGTTCACCGTGGCTCATTTGAAAACGGGTCATCCCATTCGAATGAGACCCTAGTCCAAAAAATTTATAGCGTTTAGGCCTTTATTCTTTGCTTCGATGATCAATTTCTTAACTTTTCCTGCATTGTTCATAAAGGATAGCTCAATCGGCTATGAACCACAGCTCATGAAGTGGAGGTCACTAATTCAAATCACTCATTTTCTTTTCCTTGTGTGGACATCTTACCAAAAAAAAAAAAGAAAAAAGAAAATCCATGCATTACTAGTTAGTCTAGATTACTCATTTACCCAAGGTTTTTCCTTTCCATAATTATCAAATCTTAATCTCGAAATTAATTTTTCTATCCACCTATGGGAGTGGAGCCGTCGCCCCTCCACAGCTCCCCCAATTTGAAGTCCACGACTACAAGAAAGAAGAAAAAATAAAAAGGGTATCGTGCATGTTACACATTTATTTTTTGTTCATTTCTTGTCCTTTTTTATTTATTTTTTAAAAAATCTACTATTAAATATGTGGGACTTACATCTCACATATTCAATACTAGATTAATTTATTCATTACTTATATGAAAATGGACAAGATGAAAACCAAGCAAATATTTATCTTTCTATTAATTATTAATAAAACTAAAAATACGTCCTTTCCTTTCTGAATATTTGTTTATATACACTCTCAAGTCATCGACGGCATTAATTTGGACTATATGAAAATATAACAGCTGGTATTAATGATTCAGATGAAAGATACGCATAAAAAATGTACAAAATAACACTACCCATAAAAGTCTATATATTACACACAATATCCTCATCTTATATATATATATATATATTAAAGGCTAACCTTCCGCTTGCACTTCTGTTCTTGAATAGCCTGGCTTGAAATATTAACCGTCAAGGTGCAATTCATTTTCACGACAACGTGTTTCTTAATGATTTTCAATATTTTCACCCGCCCCGGTATTCGGGAGTAGCTGCTCATGTTCAACACCCCCGAGCTCACGTCGACTTGCAAATTCGGGCTGGACAGAAGTCGATCGGTGATAATATCGACTGTGATATTCATCTGCATGGTTCGCCGCGGCTTGGCCTGTCCCGGCGGCCCTCTGGCTTCGCCGACCACCGTGCCGTGGTAGAACAAAGTTGTGGTGGTGTTACTATATTTGAAGGCTGCCACGTTCGGATTTTTGACCGACACGTCGGCTGTCAGGGACATGTTGGCGCCGGCCTTAGGAACCGTGTTGTTGGTTAGCTCCAGCTGCGTGACTGTCACCCCATTCAGTTTTATGATTGGATCCTTCACGCGGAAAACAGTGAATATTAAGATTACGATCACCATGGCTTCGATTAGCAAGATGGCTGCGATGTACCCGCAACATTTGATGCACCTTTTACGCCGGATTTTTCTCACAAGTAGCGTGGTCTCGTCGTCCTCGCTGCTCGGGCGGTCAGCGGCAGGGGCTAATGGCCTGACCTGCTCCTTCTCCACCATGGCTAGAGGTTGGAAGGGGAGGAGAGGTTATGTTTAGTGAGCCGGGGAGCTCCGTTGCTGTGGGGGGAGTTCTGGAAGAGTTGCTTTTATAAAGTTAGGTAGAATAATGTGAGTTGGAAGAATTGCTTATTTCATCATATTTTTTATTGTGTCTTGTCCTGCCCCAAGTTTTCAAGCTGTTGAATGTGATATGAGAGGATTCTCTTTTGACTTTTGTTAGTTTTTTTGTCACCAATGTATTGAAAGTACAGAAGATATTTGAGAAGGAATGAATGATGTTCACATTTAAGGTTTCCAATTTTTGAAAGATTTGAAAGAAGTGTCTCTTCAATTTGGCTAGGGGCGGCCGCTATGTAGGAGTAATGTTAAAAATTACTCTTGTTTTCACTTTAAAAATGACGTAACTTTTAAAATATTATTGGTAGAATTACTTGGATGGTCAAAGGGCGGGTATGGAGTTCCATTCGAATCAAGTCATTTGTATAAGATTAACTTGAATTAAATTTGTGTTAAATTTATTGATCGTATAAAAAATTGTTAGTCATTATGTTACGTGTTGGGGTTAGAATATGTCAAAACATGAGTAAAAGTATGTAACTATATAGAAAATGTTAAAGGTTCTCCCTATAGTATTCTCTTGGGTTCTTCCAGATGTATGTAAAACATAATTTAAGAAAAAATAAAATTGTAATAGCCTCCACCACCGGTTTTTTTAGGCATTAGCACCAAATTTGTGGCATTAACACTAAATTTGAAACATTAGCACTCAAATTAAGGCATTAGCACTAAATTTATGATGATCAAATCCATTTTGGGTTATACCATCCCTAAAAGGTTAACCTTCTATCCTTAGGTTTTAGTTTTAAATCCAAAAACAAATTTTAAAACATTAAAACCTAAATATTAATTCATAAAAATTAATCGGTTGACAAAAAAACGGTACTACAATTTTATTTTTTCTTAAATCATGTTTTACTTAAGTCTAGGAGAACTCATGAGAACACTATAGGAAGAACCCCTAACTATATATAAGTTAATTGATCTTAATTCGACTCATTAATTAAATATATTAGCTTCATCAACTCTAATTCATTAATTAAAAATCCAACAAACCTAAATTTAGTCCAATTATTATCTGCTAGCTTTATTGAATCTAGATACATAATCTGGCAGGATCATAACTACTAGCTAACTAATCTCCAACTGAAGTATGGGAACGTTAAAAAGTTTTGCGATATTCTTTATATAAAATCCATCCAACCCCGACTTTCGTTGAACTTGTGGCATTGCTTTTCTTATGGCGTGTGGGGCTTAAGGCACGATGACATTTAGAGTTTGTTTGTGATTGTATTTGAGGGGTTTAAAAGTGTTTTTAATGTTTAAAATGTTCGATTGAAGAAAAAAAATACTTGTTTGGTAAAAAATTAAAAAACGTTTTTAAGGGTAAAAAAAGCTTAAAAATTGTCAAAACGTATTTTTAGCAAAAACTTAAAAATAAAACTTTTACCTCATTTTTTTTTTTTACTTAAAAATTATATTTATCAACCGTAATCCTAAACAAGTTCTTATTCTAATTAATCCAAATGCACTGTTTCACATAATAATAAAATTTTCTCCGCATGACTATTATATATATATATATATATATTTCTTCTAGAAGTTAAATTGACTTTCAATACACAGGCTTTCTCACTGGGAAATGCGAATGTCAATTATGGTGATGCCTACCTTTGATATCAAATATATTATATATACTAACTCCGGTTATATGAATGAGAAATGCTAGAGTATTTATTTTCGTCTTTTTTATTTTTGTTTATTTAAAAAATAATAATAATCAAAATGATCGACCTAAGTGAAGCTGGATTGGTGGATCCAATAATTGTTTTTTTTTTAAAAAAATAAAAATAATAAGAAAATGACCGGGATAAATGTTGTAGCATTTCTCATTTATTTCAAAATTTTGACAAAATATAGTGACCAGCGTAATTGTCATGCTTTTTAAGTGTGACACCACCATCCACCAAGGCACCAACCACTACCCACTTTCTCCTTTCACATTAAATAAATGTAACAACCATCCTTTGCCGGCATTTCTTTTTTCAACAATATTATCAACTCTGATTTGTGATAGTTACCGTAATGCCCCCAATAGGAAAATAATTTTGGGGTATTATAGTTACTGTACTTCGAATTCATTTGACCTCATAAACGATCAATAATTAACACAAATAACATGTTTTAACAAATTTTATCAAAAGGAAGTGTCGGGTACTGTTCTAGTGTTATTTTCGTGTTCTCCTGATCTTATATGAAAATTATTTTATAAAAAACAAAAAAGAAAGTTGATCATCTAATTTCTTTCATTTGGTTTTTATAAAATAATTTCCACCTAGGATGAAGAAGAAACAAAGAGAGCACTTAACATTTTCTTTTTATCAAAAGAAATAAGAGCAATAACTTTCTTTTTTGTTTTTTTTATAAAATAAATTTCACATAAAATCATGAAGACACGAGAATAAAACTAGGAGAGCACTTAGCATTTTTTTTTAAAAAAATCGCATTTTTATTAACTAAATCTAGAAAGGACACAAAATTTCCTCTAAACCGGTTTGGATGCAATTTTGTCAAATCCACATAAAATGGTGCCAAGTATCTAAGCATTTAATATGCATATTAAATATTAAAGGTCATTAATAGCATATAACTAACTAAGGTTAGGTTAACTCTTTTTTTTTTTATCCTTTTTCTTTTTCTTTTGGTTAAAACGTTAGACTAATTTTTACTAAAGTTAAAACTAACATTAAAAATGGAAGACTTAACGACATATTTGATTAAAAATATGAATTATTCCTACACTAGTACTTATGACATCTTCCCACCCATATTTTGGAGAGGGTACTGGAGCTTTAACTCTTATCTAATTGCCAACCTGCTCATTTTGGTATAGAACAAAGAAGAAAAAAGTCAATTATTTTTCCGACACTGTGACCCAAGGAAATCAGGGCTGCGCAATAATCTCTTTACTACACATACTTCATACTTGGTCTCCAAACATATCAATTTTTTTAAAATAAAAATAAAAAATAAATTTTAAATTTTTAAATTTTTTTTTTTTAAAAAAAAAGAAGAAGAAGAAGAAGAAGAAAAAAGAACAAGCAAGGGCACCTTTTTTTTTAACGTGGGTTTTAAAAATTAGCATTCATCTCCACAAAAAGAAAAATTATTTTTCTTACCCTGAAATTGAATGGAGAAATGTTGTTTAGGGTTATTAAAATTTTCTAACCTTGTTTAGATGTGATTTTTTTTTCCTCCTAAGCCAAAATTAGCTTATTTAGTTCTAACCTAAGGTCATTTTATTTTTGGGTTTTTAATCAAATAGCATACTACTAACATTAATGTGCATTCTTGACAAACATGAGAAGGCCTCTGGACAGAAGCTGAATCGCAAGAAAACCTCTATATTTTTTAGTAAGAATATGAGAATAGAAGTGAAGGAGTATATTGCATCAATATCAGGGGTTACCATCGCCACAAATTTTGATAAATATTTGGGGTTGCCAGCAATAGTGGGACAATCCAGAGGTGAAAGGTCGGATATGGGAACATATGCGGTGGGTTGAAAGGTCGGATATGGGAACATATGCAAGGGGTGGCAAGATAATTTTTTATCACAGGCTGGGAAATAGGTGCTTCTAAAGGCAGTTGTTCAGGCCATCCCTACATACACGATGAGTGTATTTCAATTGCCAAAGACGTTATGCAAGGATATCAACTCATTGATGTCGAAGTTTTGGTGGGGCTACAAGAAGGATGATAACCGAATTGCATGGATGAGGTAGGATAAAATGGGGTAGGCTAAAGAGAGGGGTGGTTTGGGTTTTAGAGATTTGGAATGGTTCAACTTGGCCCTGCTTGCTAAGCAAGGCTGGAGATTGATTCAGAATCCGAATAGTCTAGTTGCCAAAATTTTGAAGGAAAAGTATCATCCCAATGTAATGTTTTTAAAAGCACATATGGGCAGGCAAGCTTCTTATATTTGGCGAAGTCTTTGGAATGCAAGAAAGCTCCTAGTAGATGGGCTAATATGGAGGGTGGGTGATGGGAGCCAAATTGGAATTTGGAGGGATAGATGGGTACCTGTGGCTAATGGGGGGCTTCTCCAATCCCCAGTCAGAATTCTTGAAGGGGATGACAAAGTAAGTGAGTTGTTGGATAGGAATACCAATTGGTGGAACTATTCCCTAGTTCATGAGGTTTTCTTAGCCGAAGAAGCGGAGATGATATGGAGTCTGCCAGTGTGTCCTAGTAGAGGGCAAGATAGACTTATATGGCAGCACAACAAGACAGGTGAGTACACTGTTCGTAGAGCGTATCATTTTGCTAAGGGAAAGTTTGAAGCCGACATGGGAAGCTATTCTAATAGTGACAAAAATAAGCTGTCCTAGAGCAACTAAAACTTTTGTTTGGAAAGCTTGTAGTGAAATCCTCCCTACTAAGGAAAAATTATTTAGAAGACATGTCACTCAAGATTCTCTTTGCCCGTTATGCTGTCTGGAGGTGGAAACAATTATGCATGCCCTTTGGGAATGTCCTTCAGCTAAAGATGTGTGGGCGGAGTGTCCTATTAGGTTCCAAAAATGCTCCTATACAGCAGCTGATTTTATGGGTATGATGGAATACTTGTTGGAATGGTGCACGGCAGAGGAGATGAAGTTGGGAGTAATTGTGGCGAGACAAATTTGGCATCGACGAAATCAAGTAGTTTTTGGAGGTAAGTTCATCAGCCCAAAAGAAATTATAACTACGGCCCAATCTCAGTTAGAGTCGATGTGTGTGGCTGAACAGCAACTTATGAGCCAATGACGACCGATCAGGAGACCAAAAGCTGCTATGTGGCAAAAGCCGCCAACGGGTGTTTGTAAAGTTAATTAGGATGCGGCAGTTGATAGACAAGGAAGGCGAATTGGGATTGGGGCTATTGTGCGGGATCACAGTGGAGTGGTTCTTGCCATGTTGAGCGAAACAATGGCTTCTATTAAGGATCCAGCCACGGCAGAGGCAGTGGCAACTAGGAGGGGAGCAGAGTTATGTCGGTCGTTGGGGATTATGAAACCTATTCTTGAAGGAGATGCGCTGCAGATAGTTCAAGCTCTTCAGTCAACAGAAGGTAGATGGTATTCTTATGGGTTGATAATTGAAGACACTCGGGGAATGTTCAAGAATTTTCAGAAGTGTTCTGAGCCATGTCCAACGTGAGGCTAACGTGGACGCACATAAGTTGGCAAAGTTAGCTTTTTCTATAGGGGAGAATAGAGTGTGGTTAGAAGATTTTCCTTTCCACTGAGTGATTCTATGTACGGCTTTGGTTTGATTTTATCAATAAAGTTATGAATATCCTTTCAAAAAAAATGCTTAGACACTTAGTATCATTTTATGGGAAATGGATCCTAATTCTATTTCACGTGAGTTAGACGAAATTGTATCCAAACCAGTTTGGAGAAAATTTATGTCCTTAAAGGCATCTCACATGTTTAAATGACACATGTCATTTTTATAGACTAAGTTAGAGGGAAAAGGATCATCTCCAGTCCATAATGGACTGGAGAGTATCCAGTTAAAGGCTCAGATTTTCCTATACAAATCTAAGGCTACAGAAAAAGACACATCATTTTCTTAATAAAATAACTTATCCCAACATTAACTTTGAACGGTAACTCTGCAAACGTTAAGTGTGCAGCACCAGAAACCAAGAACTTAATGATGGGAAAAGTTGCAGAATAAGAAAAGACAAAAAAAAAAAAAAAAACCCTTTTGTGTGCAACTTAAGGGAATAACCCAGAAAAAAACTCTGGAAACTTCGTCAACACCGTCATCCAACTCAAGATCTTGTCCAAAAAAACACGCCGTCGTCAACGCCGTCGTCCAGAAAAAATTTCACCGTAACGACCACAAGATCTCCGTCAACGCCGTCCAGCCCGGTCATTCTCCATCGCCAATGGCACTGCCATGGTACCACAACAATCCTTCCCCTCAACGGCCCCCAAACCATAAAACCCATGGGCCCCAGCTCACCGGCAGCAAGTTCTAAGCCGGCAAGTTCTGGGTCGGCAAGTTCTGAGCCGGCAGGTTTTGAGTCGGCGAGCTCTGAGCCGGCGGTGAGTTCTCTGCATACGTTGGGATGGAGGTTTTGAAAGGAGTTCTTGGTTTCTGGTGACCAAGGAGGATTTGAAAGGAGTTGTGTTTTTTTTTTTTTGTAACAAAAGAGTTCTTGGTTTCTAGTGACCAAGTAAAAAACTTAAACGTTGCAGAGACATTGCAGAGTTAACGCTGAGATAAGTTATTTTATTTATTTTTTATTAAGAAAATAATGTGTCTTTTTCTGTAGCCTTAGATTTGTATAGGGAAATCTGAGCCTTTAACTGGATACTCTCCAGTCCATTATAGACTTGAGAGGATCCGGATCTGAGTTGGAGGAAATTTCTTTAATCCAGTTTTAAGGAAAACTCTGTCCATTAATAATTACCTTCTTCTTTTCATTTTAAAAAGAGAAATGATAAAAATACTAGCCATGCTACACAATTATCTTTAAACTATATCTTAATTAATTTTTTTAACAAATTTAATAAATCAATTATTAAATTTGTGAACTTATGTGAACATTACATAAATTTAATAGTAAATTTTATTTATTCATTATAAAAATAATTAAACGATAGTTGAAAAAAAATTATTATGTATTAATAAGTTTAGTCAATTTAATATGTATATTAATATGTTTAGGAATTAGAATTCTTAAAAAAAAAAGATGTCATATATGTTTCATTTGAAATGGAGGGGATCCTGTTCCGTCATTATATATATAACCAATTTTTTCTTAAAAAAATAGTTATTAATTGCATTAATTATATTTCAATATAATCCACATGTCATTAATTGTGTTAAGTATATTATAATTCATGTATTCTTCTTGTTATTTTTTTTTTATATTATTCATTTTAAATCATATATGCTTATAAGAACAAATATTTAAATTTTGGAAAAAATATATGAAGCAACCCTATCTATTTTTGGTCTTTCTTTTATTTGGTATTTTTTTTAAAAAAGAAACATAAAAAAAATGGTATTCTCACGTTGGCCCTCCTGGTCCCAGTTACATCCCACGGCCAGAACCCTAATAGTGCTATGGTGCCTAGTTACACGGTGGGCAAATTTGAAATTTTATAAATAAAAAAAATAGAAGTCAGGGTATAATGGTTATTTTTCATTTTTAATGTTTAAAAACTGAAGAAATAAGGTATGTTATATCAAATACAAAGTTTATGGAATAAAATTGAGAATTTTTAAAATTTAATGAATCTAACATTATAAATTTCTCACAATCAATAAAACTATAATGCTTAAGGGAATAGATAAATCAATTTTTTTAATAATTAATTGTGATTATAATATTTTTTTTTTCCTTATCTATTTTTTAAGAGCTCCACACAATAAACCCAAACATAGCGTAAGAAGTAGGAAAATCTGACGAACTAATACTAATACTGATCAAAATAATATATATGAATTCTGATTTCAAAATTTGAACGCACGTCTTAACACCCCCCATCACTTCCGAGTTTTGTTCAACTTGTACACGAAAATAGAAAACACGCTGCCCAATGCGCGAGAAAAACAAAAACACACTGCCCAATCCCCAATCCCAAGACCAAGATGCGAGGTGATTGCGTGAAGAGACGAGGAAAACAAGGATCCATCGTTGGATAAAAGCATCCTTCAACGATCCCTAGGGTGCTTTTTTTATTATTATTTTTATGTGAAAACACACTGCCCGGGTGGTCCGGGTGGAAAACAAATAATAATAATTATTATTAGGTATAGCAGGATATAATGAAGTTGAGTTGCAGGTAGAAGAAAACAGTGCATTACTTTCTATTCGCCTATTCGGCAGCAGAGAGCTGAGAAGAAAAACAAATTGAAGACTTCAGAAAAGTTGAAAGAGCTGAAAGATAATGAAATTATAAGTGGACCTCCTCCTCCATGTATTTTCAGATTTACCCTTTCATGTTGCATACTAAATTTCAAGAATTCTTTCGTTAATTTCTTCAATCAATTTTTAGCCTTTCTTTCCTCCTATAAATAGCTCCCTTCTACCTTACAAGTTTTTAATTCCATCGGTCTTCTTCATATAAATTTTTTTTCTAATTTCATCTTCTTCAAACAAAAGTATCCCCACGCAAATGACCCTAACGGTTCTCGTGCTCAATCCGAAAATCGCAATTTAAAGGATGAACTCCTTATTGAAAAGGATAAGACGATCCAAAATACAGCAAGGCCACAAACCTTGGGTGATGAACTTAAATAATTTGAGACTGAGGCAGTGGAGCTTGCTGAAAAGTATGGCGTCTTAAGACCAAGCTGACTGAGGCTGAGGAGGCTACTAGTGTAGTCTATGTGAACTTTGATGTTTGCTAGTACCCGTTATCTTATAGCACAGAAGAAGTCCATAAGATATAAAGCAAAGTGGACCTCCTCCATATATTTACGGACGGATTTACTATCTGTTGTTGCACATTAAATTTCAAGAATTCTTTCATTAATTTTTTCAACCAATTTTTAGCCTTTCTTTCCGCTTAAAAATAGCTCCCTTATACCTTCAATTTTTTTCATTCCATCATTCTTCTTCAGATAAATTTTTATCATTCCATATTCTTCTTCAAAGAAATGTATCCCCATGCAGAAGGCTCCTCGTGCTCCCGTACCTACAGAACAATCCGAAAATATATATATTTTTTTAACAAAAAGAACTGTAATAATCCTAAAAATGGTAGAAGTATATTTAATAAATTTTTTCCCAGTCCTATGTAATATTATACGTCAATACTTCATAGAATAATGTGGTAACGGCCTTCAAAAAATTTTATTAGAGAAAATCAAAAGCCATCTTGCTTTGGTAAGCAGAACGTGTTGTATATAATAGTTAAGAGTTATAATAAATATAATATCCTTTCAAACGGAAAAGAAATAAATAAAAATTCTTCGTATAACATACCGTTGGAGCAGTTATACAAGTCTCCCGGTTGTCCGTTGATAGTGAAGGCGTATGAAACATTTGGACTCCGTTTGCGGGAGGAACGGGGTTGGGATCGGACTGTAGCTGCAGTGTACCCATCTGACACTAATTTTTGTTTAAAAAATACCCTCGTTTTATTCTAAAAATGCCCTCAAATATGTTAAGTGAAGTGATGATATTTTTGAAACAAATTGAGAGCATTTTTGGAACAAATTGTCAGCTGCTTTTCCAAGGCTGACACCAAATTTTGTTCCAAAAATGTCCTCACTTTATTCCAAAAGTGCCATCACTTCACTAATCATATATAAGGGCATTTTTGGAACAAAATGAGGGTATTTTTGGAACAAAATTTGGTGTCAACCTTGAAAAAGCTGACAATTTGTTTCAAAAATGCCCTCAATTTGTTCCAAAAATACCCTCACTTCACTCAACATATTTGAGGGCATTTTTGGAATAAAACGAGAATATTTTTTAAACAAAAATTAGTGTCAGATGGGTACACTGCAGCTATAGTCTGATCCCAGCCCCGTTTCTCCCGCAAACAGAGCCTTGGATCACCACCGGTTGCGAGGGCATCATCGATTATCGCCAACACATCTCAATTGAAGAGATGGAATGAAAAAAAAATTATTTGAAGAAGACGAAATGAAAAAAATTTATCTGAAAATGAATGATGGAATGAAAAAATTGTAAGGTATAAGGGAGCTATTTATAGGAAAGAAGGTTAAAAATTGGGTGAAGAAATTAATGGAGGAGTTCCTGAAATTTAATGTGCAACATCAAGAGGGTAAATTCGTAAATATATGGAGGAGGTCCATTTACAATTTTATCATCCAGCAGCTCTTTTAACTTTTCTGAAGTCTTTTATTCATTTCTATTTTAGCTCACTGGTGCCAAATAAAAGAGGAATGCACTGCTTTGTAACTTAACTTCATCATTTCTTGGTATACATAACAATAATTATTTGTTTTTTGGGCAGTGTGTTTTTACATAAAAAAAAAAAAAAAAAGAAGAAGAAGAAGAACCCTTTGGATCGTTGAAGGGTGCTTTTATCCAACGGTCGATCCTCGTTTTCCTCACGATTTTTGACGTTATTGTTTTTCTCAGGCTTGGGGCTCGGGCAGTGTGTTTTCACAAAAAGCATGATTTTTTACGTCTTTGTTTTTCTCGCGCATTGGGCAGTGCGTTTTCTTGAACAAAACTCGATTGTTTTTCTCGCGCATTGGGCAGTGTGTTTTCTTGAACAAAACTCGAAGTGATGGGATGGGTATATGTTATGTTAAGACGTGCGACGTGCGTTCAAATTTTTGAAATGAGAATTCATATATATTGGCCTTGTTCTCCGAATGACAGCACAGTCCCCATGTTAACAATGCACTTTTAATGTCTCTGCCCAAAAAGCCGTTTTTGCCAGACCAATAAACGGCGTTAAGCCATTCTTCTTCCACAAATGATCATAATGTCCTCTCTTTATTTATTGTGCAACACGGAAGACGAATACCACCCATATACCAACCGGAGAGCAGCTGCTGTCCGGTTCTGGCAAAAATCAGGGGATTTTTGTCACCACTAAAAAATTGTCACCTAATTCAGAGGTTGTTTGATAACGGATTTTAGGATATACTGTTCATCAGGGTTGCACTGTAGCGCCTTTTTAAGCTGACTTTTATTAAAACGTCAGGTTAGTAAATTACAGTTTTACCCTTGTAAGATAATTTCAGGCCACTTTCGAAAATGGCCGGACGATTGAGAGAGCAAGAACAAGGAGATCGCAAGAACAAGGCAAAGTGGGTTTCGAAGTAACCCAGTCCCTCAATCAGTGACTGGGTTTTCCGAAAGCGGGCCCGGAATGCCGCTTCATCATCTCGGCCTGGATCTCCGGCGCAGACATGGCCGACAAATCGGAGGACATTTTTGCCCTTATTTTTTTTTGGGTTTCATCCAGGCCATTGGTTGTTTGGGTGTTGTGGGTTTTGAAAAAGCTGAAGGTGGTGATCTTCACGATGAGGAAGAAGGACTGCCGGCGGATGATCGGACGGCTGTGGATGGGTGTGTGGCAATTGAGAACGTTGGTGTTTTGGGAGGTTTGATGTGTGTGGAAATGTTCTTCTTCCCCTTCGTGGGCGGAGGCCACCAGATCCCAATGATAGACACTGCCAGAGTGTTCGCACCCCACGGAGCCAAATCCACCATCACAGCCACACCCAATAGCGCTCCCCTGTTCCAAAACTCCATTCTCCGTGACCAACAAATCGGCCGCCAAATCTCCATCCACGCCCTCCGATTACCAGAAGGCGCTGTCCCGCCAGATGCGGACATGTCCGCAACCGGTTTCACCGACACCTCAATCCTCCAGGAGCCTCTCAGGCTTTTCCTACTTGACCGCCGGCCCGACTGCATCGTCGTCGACTTGTTCCTCGGCTGGGCGGCTAAGCTCATCGACGGGCTCCGAATTAGAAGGGTTTTCTTCACCGGGTTAGACAAGCACTGGGTCTCTAACCAGTGTCTCTGGGGTTTTGAATTCGGAGAACGAAGGAACCCTAGAATTTTCCGGTGCTGAAACGATGGGAGTGGATGATGGGTCGGTTTCAATGGTGAAGAAGTTTTTGGAGCGTTGTGAAATGAGGAGGAGCTGAGCAAGAAGAGGGGTATTTCGGTGATGGGAAAAAGAGATATTAAGAAAAAGACAAAAACGCTACAGTACAACTATGAACAGTGTATCCCGAAAATGGTTGTCAAACACCACCTAACCCAATCTTATTAAACTTAAGTTTACATGATAAACACAACTACACACTATTATTACCAAACCCACCTTTCTTCTTTTATTTCTCCCAAACCCAGCATCACGCACGCTTCTTCTTCTTCCCTTGGTTTTTTTCTTTTCTTTTTTTCTTCTTCTCCCTCACCCCTCATGCACGCTTCTTCCCCTGGTTTTTTTCTCTTTTTTTTCTTCTTCTTCTTCTCCCTCACCCCTCACGCACGCTTCTTCCCCTGATTTTTTTCTTCTTTTTTTTCTTCTCCTCCCTCACCTCTCCGGCGATGGCACTCACCGGCGACGGCTGACCCAACTGTGACCCACCATTTCTGGCGAGACCCATGCCTGGGTCTCGCCGGTGTGCCAGACCCCGACCTGCCTGAAAACCAAGAGCACCCGCTTCAAAACCCGCCTGAAAAACCGCCATGACCCGCCTCAAATCCATTTCTAATGCCTCAAATTCGTTTCTAATGCCTCAAACTTTTTTTTTGGATTCCAAAACTAAAGCCTAGAGGTGAAAGGTTAACCCTAAGGGGAATTTTATCATCCTAAACCGGAGAAGACTACTGTTGGTGCCGGAGACGGTGACCGGATACGCCATTTTTTCTCTGTTCTTCTTTCTGCCTTTCTCTCTTCTTTCGTTTTCTGCCTTTCTCTCTTCTTTCGTTTTTTTTCTTCATTCGGTGGTTCTAATCGTAGGCTATGTTTTTGCAATTTTTTTGTTTTAGCTGAGGTGTCTTGCTCTTATTGGTGGGCGTAAAATGGGTCGTTTACGCCACGACCGAATTGAAGATAAACTCAATGATCATAATGTCCTCTCTTTATTTATTGTGCAACACGGAAGACGAATACCACCCATATTAAAAGACGAAAAACTCCTCTTAAAATTTATTGTCTTCTTTTTAGCTGTGTGGGTAAGGGCCTTCACAATGAAGGAACTAATTTTTTTTATGTAAAATAGTTCTTCAACTCAATTTATTTAGTTTAGCTAGTAACTTTTTAAGAACCTCCTACATCCGATTAGTTATACTTTTATCTATATAATTTAATTTTAATTATTTTTTTATTTTTTATAATGATTGTATTTTTCTTAATATCTTATTTTTCAACTTTTAAGAAAAAAGTGATGTGGAGAGAGAAATAATAAGAGGAAATTTTCGAAAAAATGAGATGTAAAAGAGAAATAGTAGAAGAAAATTTTGAAAAAAGAAAAAACAGGCGAGAGAAACAATAAAAAAAACGTGGGAAGAAAATATGTATACAGTTGGCGTTGGGCGTTGGGCCTACAAGGACACAGTCGAAAATGGTATACTTTATTACTTGTTCATGAGATCTTTCTCCTTCGATTATAGTTTTCTTTATCTTCTTTTCTCAATGTCTGCTACGAAGGTTGCTGCATCCACCAACTTACCTCTTTATTGGATCTGATTATATTGTTTGATTCACATCACGAGAAAATAATTCAATAGTTGATGCAAAATACTCTAGCAATTCCTTTTTTCATTTTTTAGTTCTTGCTCTAATAATTTTCAATTCCATCCATATATATATATTATACAGTTGGCGTTGGACCTACAAGGACACAGTCGAAAATGGTATACTTTATTACTTGTTCATGATATCTTTCTCCTTCAGTTATAGTTTTCTTCATCTTCTTTTCTCAATGACAGCGACGAAGGTTGGTGCATCCACCAACTTACCTCTTTATTGGATCTGATTATATTGTGTGATTCACATCACGAGAAAATAATTCAATAGTTGATGCAAAATACTTTAGCAATTCCTCTCTTCATTTTTTAGATCTTGCTCTAATAATTTTCAATTCCATCCAAGTGTGAAAGTTTTTAAACACTTGTGACCTATCTGAGGAAGCCATTGTCATTAATTAAGATTTTGTTAGAAACTGTAGTTATGAGTAGGCAATGTTTGGAGCTGATTAATTTTTGTTCAGAGTGAGATCAAATGGCTTTTTATTTATGGTACCAAAAAGTTATTCTAGTATTTAATGTGCCCACAAATTCTTGCTAGAAGTTTATATCTGAAAATTTTAGCTCACTCTGCAATTCTTCCTAATTTAGTGCTTGTGCTAAATTTCTGTGAGTGTTGCATGATCATAGTGGCAGAATGACATATATCTCAATATTGGTGATCTTATTTTCTTGAGCTCTTTCCAGTCGCTTTCTTTAGTTTTGATATGTTAATTTTGGACATTCACAAATATTGCCATCATTAAAACATAAACTATAGCTGCTCTGGTATTGCAGATTGTCCGAGGCCCAATTATACTCCTTCAGTGCCTATGTTACCGTAGAAGGATGTACAACCTCAACGGCATGGGGCCCGTTCTGCAACCAGACTGGATCCACTCTCGTTTTCCTCTCTTCACGCAATCACCTCGCATCTCGGTCTTGGGCTTGGGGATTGGGCAGTGTGTTTTTCTATTTTCGTTGAACAAAACTCGGAAGTGATGGGGTGGGTATATGTTATGTTAAGACGTGCATTCAAATTTTGAAATGAGAATTCATATATTATTTCGATTAGTATTAGTTCGTCAGATTTTCCTACCTCTTGGGCTATGTTTGTGTTTATTGTGTGGAGCTCTTAAAAAATAGATAAGCAAAAAAAATTATTATAATTGTTTTGTCTATTCCTTAAGCATTATAATTTTATTGATTGTGAGAAATATATATATATGTATATGACGTCTTTTTTTATTTATTTTATAATCCTAATTCCTAAATGTAATAATTATGAATATTAAAATGACTAAACATACTAATACATAATAACTATTTTTTTTTTCAACAATCGTTTAATTATTTTTATAATGAATAAATAAATTTACTATTAAATTTATGTATTGTTCCCATAAGTTTTCAAATTTAATAATTAATTTATTAAAAAAATTAATTAGGTTATAATTTAAAGATAGTTGTGTAACATGGCTAGTATTTTTATCATTTTTCTTTTTAAAATGAAAAGAAGATAATTATTAATGGATAGAGTTTTTCTTCAAACTGGGTTGGAGAAATTTTTTCCAATTCAATCTATAAAAATGACATGTGTTATTTGAACATGTGAGTTGCCTTTGAGGACAAAAATTTCTTCCAAATTGGAGGATCCCATAAAATGGTGCCAAGTGCTTAAGCATTTAATATGGTTAGTCAAATGTTTAACAAAAAAAAACAAAAAAAAAAGTTAACCTAGCCTTAGTAATATGCTATTAATCACATATAATAATTAATGTGCATATTAAATATTTAGATACTTAATATCATTTTATATAGGTTTAACAAAATTTTATCCAAACCGATTTTGAGGAAATTTCGGTCCATCTAGAAATAAGTGAGATTATGAAGTCAATAGCGTATGATTATGAAGGCTATCTTCCTTTAAGTCGGAGATTAAATTGGCTACTTCTCATAGAACGGATGCCAAATTTGACCTTGCAAATAGCCTACAACTCTACGTTGTGAAGTGTACGGGTGGGTCAAACATAAGAATCGATATGATCCGAACTAAAATAATGAGGCGATTGGATGGCCAGGATGGGGGTCATTTTCTTTTTAAAAAAAAAAAATTAAAATCTTAAAATATTATCTCTTTTGGTTGCTCTTAATAGAGGGAATTTGGATACTTAATTAGGGAATATGAATTATTTCTCGGTTAGGATTGTTAATTTTTGACATGATTCGTGAATTTAACAAGAACCCAACACGAAAGTAAATGATTATGATTGAGTTTGATCTGTTTAATTAAATGAGTTTAATTATAATTGACACATATAGTTTTATACTCATGCATGCATTGACACGATTTGAACTTGACATGTGACATAATAGATGAAAAGTACTTTTGATCTAACCCTCAAATCCAACACCAACCCAATATAAAATTGTTGATCTATATAATCTTATATTTATGCCTTGGCAAAACCCGAATCTAACACATGAACACAAATTGTTACCCTTAATTACTCTCAGCTGCTTTTTGCTACAAATGTAGATTCCCTTCAAGAGAGATGGGACTCCACATTCTCTAGGCCTTGAAAACTGTTTTTCTTTTAAATGATAAAATGCCAACATTCCCTTGCCTATATGTACTTTTTGGGTTTAATTGAGACTATTTGTAAAATTTGTATAAAAAATGAAGAACTATTTTATTATACATAAAATGGAAATGATACTGTTTTATTTGGTTATAAATGAAAGCGACCTACCGCATGTCGATTTATGTTCTTATATTTTTTGCGACAACCTCTAACCTTATTTGCAACGATATAAAGCCATTGCTGATAAAAAAAAAAATAACATCGATGACTTTAATGTCCTCACGAATAACCTTTCATCACGAAGCCACAACAACGACCTAGTAGCGACAACATGTCGTCATTAAAAGTCATGCAATGACTTCTAGACTTAAAGCGATAACAATTTATCCGTCATGAAAACCAAATTTCTTGTAGTGTTTCTAGGTATTTTGCTATACAACTAATGGTATTAGATTCAATATTTTGACAAGGTATGTGTTCACGTAGTAAATTGCAAAACCAACATAGGAAAAACGAGGAAAAAAAAAATCGAAAAAGAAAAGGCAAAGTACTCGAGTTACATTTTTTTTCTCCCAGTGATAAGCAACCATGCCCTAGGACTTGCATTTCTGTTCTTCAATCGCTTGGCTTGAAATATTAAATGTGACGGTGCAATTCATACTCAGAATATTGACATGTTTCTTAAAAACCTTAAACACCTCAACTCGCCCTCCCGGAATCCTCAAATAGCTGCACATCGTCAATAGCCTCGACCTCACATCCTCGCTCACATTCTGGTAGAAGACGGTCCGTGCTAACATCCACCACAACATTCATTCTCGCCGTCCGCCTAGGCTCGGCACGCCCCGCCTGCCGTCGGGCCTCTCCGACCACTATGCCGTGGTAATACAATGTTGTGGTAGTGTTACCGTATGTGAACAACAGCGGCATGTTCGGATTTCTCATGGACAGGACACATCGGCAAACAGTGGCATGTTGGTCCCGGATGCAAAACACAGTGAATAACAGAAAGAGAAGAAGATAAGAGAAGAAAGAACTCGATGAACTTGATTGAGTGTATAAAATGATTTCTTATTTAATCAACTGAATACCAACTGGTATTTATATAAGAATACCAAGCTAAAATAGTATTACAATAGTGTAAAACTGATCTTCTAACAAACTAACTGCATCCTATTAATCAGCAACTCAGCAACTTACTAACTGTCATAAGTCAACCATTTAACCAACTCGTAAAGCTGTAGCTACATGTGAAGTATAAAATATATACACTGAAATATATACATTGATAGGCCCCCTCAAGTTGAATGGAATAAGTTGAGAACATTCAACTTGGACAGCAGCATGTGAAAAATCACACGAGGAAGAGGTTTTGTCAAAATGTCAGCAAGTTGGTGTTGAGACTGAACATGCAAAGTTCTGATAAGTCCAACAGCAATTTTATCTCTAACAATGTGACAATCTATCTCTATGTGTTTTGTTCGTTCATGGAACACAGGGTTAGCTGCAATATGAATTGCAGACTGACTATCATAGAAAACAAGAGCTGGTTGAAGATGATTAAGTTGCAGATCAGTCAAGAGAGCCTTCAACCAGGAAATTTCACATGTCACAGCAGCCATGGACCTATACTCTGCCTCAGCTGATGACCTAGAGACAGTATTTTGCTTTTTAGACTTCCATGATATCAAGGAATCTCCTAAGAAGACACAAAAACCAGTGACTGATCTTCTTGAGTCTGGACAGCTGGCCCAATCCGAGTCACAAAAGGATTTCAATTGCAAGGATGAATTTGCAGGAAAGAAAATGCCATGTCCTGGAGAAGATTTGATATACTTCAACACCTTGTAAGCTGCATCCAAATGAGGCTTACGAGGGGAGTTCATAAACTGACTTAACAATTGCACAGAAAAAGAAATATATGGCCTTGTGATTGTTAAGTAGACCAGTCTGCCAATCATTCTTCTATAGACAGTAGGATTAGAAATTAAATCACCAGAATCACGAGAGAGTTTCTGATTAGGTTCCATGGGAACTAAAGAAGGTTTGGCTGCCAAGACTCCACAATCATCCAAAATCTCAAGAGCATATTTTCTTTGTGAGATAGAAATACCTTTGGAACTTCGTGCAACCTCAAGTCCAAGAGAAAACTTAAGTGAGCCAAGATCTTTCAACTTGAAAGCAGAATTAAGCAATACAGTAAGATTAGAAATTGCTATAGGATTATTGCTAGCAATCACAATATCATCAACATATACTAGCAAAGCAACAAATGCAGATTTATGAACCCTTGTAAACAAAGAGTAATCTGATTTAGACTGCACAAACCCAAGGCCAACCAAAGTGGATGAAAACTTTGAGAACCACTGCCTAGAAGCTTGTTTAAGTCCATAGAGGGACTTCTGAAGTCTGCAGACCTGATTCTTCTTATCAACCTCAAATCCAGGAGGTAACTTCATGTAGATTTCCTCCTCAAGACTCCCATGCAGAAAAGCATTATTAACATCAAGTTGATGCAAATGCCACCCTTTAACAGCAGCTAGTGCAAGCAAAACCCTCACTGTTGTCAACTTGGCTACAGGAGAGAAAGTGTCTGAATAATCTAATCCTTCCTTTTGTGTGTAGCCTTTAGCTACCAATCTTGCCTTGTATCTTTCTACTTCACCATTAGCCTTATGTTTAATCTTGTACACCCATTTACATCCAATTGGGTGTTTTCCTGAGGGAAGATCAGTAACAGTCCAAGTGTTATTGAGCTCAAGGGCATGGATTTCAGCAGCCATAGCCTCACGCCAATGAGCAGAACCTACTGCTTGATGATAAAACTGAGGTTCTATATGGGAAGAAACTGAAAGACTGAAATGTTTGTAAGAAGAAGACAGCATGTTGTAATCTAGAAAAGAAGAAAGACTATAGTGATTACCTGATTCAAAATCTGCTGTTGGAATGACAAATGGAAAAGATGTTTGAGTGGCTAAATTACAGTGATAATTCTGCAAGTAACCAGGTTTACATTTTGCCCTAGTTGACCTTCTAGGTGAAATTGCTATAGGAGCAGAATCAGGTGACATAGCAGAAGGATGTGACATAGCAGGAAAATTTTCATAAGGAATTGAATTCTGAATGTCAGAATCAATTGGTTCAGGAATGGTGGGAATGAATGATTGATTATGAGGTATATTAGAAGATACATTGAATTGCATATCAGGTAATGGTTTAGGAATCACTAGATAACCATTAGAATCAAATTCAAATTTAGAAGAGGCAAAAGGAAAGATATGTTCATGAAAAATAACATTTCTAGATATGATAACAGAGTTGTTTGCTAGATTTAACATTTTGTAACCTTTGATGCCATGAGGGTACCCAAGAAACAAACAAGGAGCTGCCCTAGCATCAAATTTTGATCTATTCCTAAGCAATGTTGAAGAAAAACAGAGACATCCAAAGACTTTAAGATGAATATATGATGGGGGTTTTGAAAAAAGGAGTTCATAAGGTGATTTATTGGATAAATTTGGAGCTGGGATTCTGTTTATAATATGAGCAGAAGTTAAAATACAGTCACCCCAAAACTTGAAAGGTAAGTGAGCTTGAAATCTAAGGGCACGAGCTACATTTAACAAATGTTGGTGTTTCCTCTCCACAACAGAATTTTGTTGTGGAGTCTCAACACAACTCATTTGATGTAGTATGCCTTTAGATTGATAGAAATCAGGCATGATGAATTCAGAACCCTGATCAGATCTAATCACTTTGATGCTAGTTTGAAACTGAGTTTGGATTAGAGTGAAAAAAGTTTGAAGTAGTTGTCTAGTTTGAGATTTTGAATGCAGTAAATAAATCCAAGTATAACGGCTGTAATCATCCACAATTGTGAGAAAAAATCTACTGCCATTTATTGATTCAACTGAAAAAGGGCCCCAAATGTCACAATGGACCATGTCAAATACAGAATTTGACTTAGATGTACTAATTGGAAATGAAAGTTTGCGTTGCTTAGCTAAAGGACACACTGAGCATACAGCATTGGGATTACATTCAATGTCAGGAACTAGAGAATGTAAAAGATTTATTCTAGAATTGGAAATGTGACCTAATCGGTAATGCCATACATCATTAGAAGCATCCTTGAAAGGAAGAGGAGATGATGCATGAGCTGTGGTTGTTATTGAGACAGAATGTAAAGCATGATCATCTTGCAGTTTTAGATGAAATAAACCACTCTTTTCTTCACCCAATCCAATCGTCTTCCAAGTGAGCAAGTTCTGAATAAAGCAAAAACCAGCAAGAAAGATTAAACAACATTTATGATTCTTGGTGAGTTTACTTGCAGAGACTAGATTGAATGTGAAAGAAGGAACACAAAGAACATTTGTGAGGATGAATGTAGCTGAAATTTTTACAGTGCCAACATGTGTAACTTCAGCAAAGGAACCATTAGGTAGTTTAACTTTCTTAGAGACTACTGCAGTAATGGTTGTGAGAAAAGAAATAGAACTGACCATATGGTCAGTGGCACCAGTATCAATAATCCAAATACCACTATGGCAAGAATTATTCATGTTATGTATATGAGAAGCTGAAAAAACAGAATGCTGAGGAGAACTAGAAGGAAATACAGAATAAGGAGGTAGATGATTACCTGCCATATTGGAAAAGATGTGATCATGAGTGGATGTGCTACTTGCCTGATTAGCAAATGAATGAGTCATTTTAGGCTGAATCAAAGCAAGTAGCTGCTTACATTGTTCAGAAGTAATAGCCAAAGGAGGAGCAAGATTATTCTCTGACAACTCCTGCACTTGATGAGCAGAATGTCCAGGAGGACCAGCAGCAATTCTGGTTCTGTTGGACTTATAACCAGGAATGTAACCAGGAGGATACCCGTGGATCTTGAAGCACTTCTCCATTACATGTCCAAGCAAACCACAATGTGTACATGTGGGCCTTTCTCTACGAAAATTAGGCTGCTTATAGACTTTTCCTTGTGAATTCACATCTGTCTTGGAGACTAAAGCAACAGAAGTCTCAACAGGCATGGCAACCGGCATGGCAATAGGTATGGCAAGATTGTTAGAGTATGAGAGAGCAACTTCTCTCTGCCTCTCTTCTTGGATAACCAAGGAAAACACTTTGTTAATTCCAGGAAAAGGATCAATCATGAGGATCTGTCCTCTGATTTGAGCATAGGACTCATTTAATCCCATTAAAAACTGGAAAACATATTGCTGATGGTGAAAATCCGTAAGGACTTTCAAACCTCTACAAGTACACTCTGGAATTGGCCTAAAACTCTCAAGTTCATCCCAAAGACTCTTAAGCTGCGTATAATAAGCACTTACAGAGTTTGCACCTTGGTGAAGAACTGAAACAGCTTTCTGAAGCTGAAATATTCTCGGGCCATTGCTTTGATTGAACCTATCATGCAGATCCTTCCACATATCAGCTGCATTATCATAGAAGATGATGCTAGTGGCAATCTCCTTGGAAACAGAGTTGAGTAACCATGAGAGGAGCATGTTGTTGCATCTCACCCAACTAGGCAGCGAAGGATCAGTAGCAGGAGGCTTCACAATGCTCCCATCGATAAAACCAAACTTGTTTTTAGCAACTAGTGCCATCATCATAGATCGCCTCCACGTGATAAAATTATCACCATGAAGAGGATGAGAAACGATCACAGATCCTGGATTATCTCCATGATGGAGATAAAAAGGATTGGATGAAGCATCGGATGGGGAGCTGTTCATCGAGGAATGAGAATCAGCAGATTCTGGTGTAATTGTCACCATTGGAGTAAATGAAGAAAGAAGTAAAGAAAGCTTTGATGAAGCTTTGAAGTAAGAAAAGAAGAAAAGCAAAGAAAGCTTTAATGGCGGAAAACAGGGAGCTCGAATGGCTCTGATACCATAACAGAAAGAGAAGAAGATAAGAGAAGAGAAGAGAACTCGATGAACTTGATTGAGTGTAAAAATAATTTCTTATTAATCAACTGAATATCAACGGGTATTTATAGAAGAATACCAAACTGAAATAGTATTACAAGAGTGTAAAACTAATCTTCTAACAAACTAACTGCATCCTATTAATCAGCAACTCAGCAACTTACTAACTATCATAAGTCAACCAATTAACCAACTTACATACTACAACTAACTAACCAACTCGTAAAGCTGTAGCTACATGTAAAGTATAAAATATATACACTGAAATATATACATTGATAATGAACGACAGAATTACCACGGCATAGTGACATGCCGGCATAGGGATGGTGCTGTACATTAGCTCCAGCTCAATGACCTTTACGACATTTATTTTGAGAATAGGGTCTTGGACGCGGAACACAGTGAACGACAGAATCATGGTTAGAACGACTGATATGATTAGCATGCAGACTGTGCTGCGACAACAAGATTTGGCGCATTTTGTATGCCGGGTTTTGTGTGGGTATGTAGAAGCAGAAGCATCTTCGTCATCGCTGCTGGAAGGATACTCAGCCAGGGGTCTTGGACTGCTGCCCCTCTCCTCTCCTATGGCTATTTCGCAAGAGGTTGGGGGGGGGGGGGTGTCGTACGTAGTGGGAGATGTGTCGTACGTACGTGGGGAATCCTTCTTTGGAGATTATTATATATAGCCTTTGTTTTGGGCTTTAATTTATAGCAGAGAGGGGAGGGAAGAGCGGAAAACAATGAACGTGGCCAATTGTTTTGTCTTATAATATTCCATTAACTAGTCTTATTATCTGTGTGTTTTCAATAAGATTCATCTCTTTGGACCACCATAATATAACAAATAATTCAAGTCTGTATTTGCTGCCAGACTCTCTCTCTCTCTCGGGATGGCAATTCATATTTACTGGGGTCGTGTCGAAAAATTGATATAAGATTATATATTTCAACTCTAACTCAACTCATATAATTAATCATATTAGACCCCTCAACTCTAACTTTCTAATTGCATGTCAGATTCGTGAGCTGTGTCAAAGATTGTTAGTCCTAAATATTGCGTATTGGATCGTGTCAAGACATGAGTATAAGATTATATAAATAGACTATAATCCAATTCATTTAATTAAAAAGATCAAACTCCTTGACCCTAATTCGTTAATTTTGTGTAGGATTTTCAGGTCGTATAAGAAATTACTAGCCTTATTCTTAGGGTTAAAGCACCAAATGCATAAATTAGAGTAGATTTCTTTGCTTTATTGATATTAAACACTTCACCAAATCAGAAGACACACTAGTCTCCATATGATTTACTCAATTTCATTCTAATTTGATGTGGAATATCAATTAAATTTAGTTATATCTCATCATTCACTACAAAAAAATGGGGGGTTAGTAACGTGTCAAAATTGACACATTACTAATGGACAGTTTAAAAAAAAAAAAAAACATTTGGTAACGTGTGAATTTTCAAACGTTACCAAAAATAAAAACTTATTATATATTATATATTTTTATATTATATAATTTATTTTATATTTTATATTTTATTGAAAATTTGGTAACGTTTGAAAAGTCAAACGTTACCATTTGGCAAAAATAAAAGTTTATTATATAATACTGGTGTCCATTCATCCATAAAATACCTCCTTTTACATATTACATATTCCTGGAAAGGGGTATATGGTCCTCTACTTAAAGAGTTGTCATGCATATATATATATATATATATCATATATGTATCCTTTAATTTCTTGAACAAATACTAATTACTATTAGCCACATTCAACGACTTTTATCTCTAACTCTCTGATTAATTCGTGGCATCACAATATATCATTAATTACGTACCACCATCACTTATTTAATGGCAAGGTTATTGGTCGACTTCACAAAGGACCATGCAAATCCTACTTCATTAATGATAATTGGATGCACGATTACACCTTTAACTATAAAGTAGTTGAAATTATTTGTATATTTTAAGTCAATCGAAGGGTCTAGGATTAAATCAACTACTGTTCAAATTCTGACAACAAACAACTCAAGTTAAACACATGCATATGATCGACTAGCTTCTGAGAGCATCCATTACAGTCTCATCAAATTTATTTTTTGGTTATTTTGATGAGGTAATTTAGTTAAAATAGCTTAAAATATCACTTTTCAGCCTCACCATTTTAACTAAAAGAAATAATAAGATGAACAGTAATCATCAAATATAAAATTTACTATTCTCTCACCTATTCATTAAACAAATATATTTTTTCTCTCTTCCTTTTTACTTTTCATTTCTCTCTCTCTTTTTCTTTTTCTTTTTTTTTCTTTTTTCTTTCCACAGCCTCTTCCCTCTCCTTTTTTTTTTTTTTTTTTCTCTCTCTCTCTCAGCATTTGGTGCTATTTCTAAGCGCTATTTTTCTTTGATTTTTTTTCCCCTTTTAGGTTTGTTAGGCAACACAAAATGAAGGTGGAGAACAAAAAGAAAGAAAAAAAATCTTAGGAAGAAAAGACAATCGAATCAACCAGGAAGAAAACTAACAAATATAGTCACCTATTTCATTTTAAAGGAATATGTTCATTGAACTGAGATAGAAGATGGCATAGGTTTGGAAAACACATGAATAGAATTTCAAGTGGCATCACAAAGATTGGTTGAAATATTATGATTTTGTTTGACAATCAAATCCTCAACTTAAAATAAGACAAATATTCTTAAAATAGACCATTAGGAAAATATAAACATTCAAAAATATAAAAGTTAGAGAAAGAATAAACAAATCTTTAAAAAATATTATTTAAATGAAATAATGAAAGTAAATTGTTAAAGTAGAGAGACTGAAATAGGTGCTATAAAAATGTGAGTTATTACAATAACTAAAAGTGTACTTTTAGTTATTTTGGTGAGTACAATTTGGTAAAGCTGCTGTGAGTGCTTTGATATGATCCTCAGTCCAATGACCTTTTCCAAATTCACGATTAATATATCAGGAGAAAAGCATTGACTTAATTACCTGAAGATAAGCATAACTTGTGTATGATGCATGTGGAACAAGTTATTAGTATTTAATTTCTTTTTAAGAGTTGATGTTATTTAAGTGTTGCCCTAAATTATTTTTGATATTTTAACAATGGGCACTGCCATGTTGGGTAAATCAATAAATTAAATTGTGTTAAGCAAGTTAATAAATTGGTGTTGCCCTAAAGTTTAGTTTGGAACCTATTTAAGCATGCATTGTACTTCAAAGGAGGAAGACTTTTGATGGAATATTAATAATTATTATAAATCTAATTTTAATAAGGGTTAAGCATTATTTTTAGGCCGAAATTAATATATATATATATATAAAGAAAAAAAATTCAAAACCGGAGCGCCATGAATCTAGTAGTAGATGATCCACCTTGATTTTTTTTTTTAAAAAAAAAATCTAAATGTATTTAAATACTAAACTCATCACAGTCAAAATAATAATAATAAAAATACTAAACTCATCAAAGATTCAAAATCACGCAAATTTGATAATCGAACGTGTGAATTGTGATAGATTGAGAATCAATTCTCTATCAACTAAAAGGGTTTGATTGGATCTGACATATATATATCATTTGCTTGATTTTTTTATGCAAGAGAGCTTATGCACGTACAGTACATGTAATCAAGCAATTGCTAATTTGCTTAGTTGCAACTAATTAGATATAGTTGCGAATGCTAAGTTATAAATTAAAAATTGCAATGAGGTTGATATATATATATATATATATATATGATTTTCTGCCTTTGGCTGTACGGCTAGCTTGATGACCATTTCTTTGCGACTCCTAATTATTGATGCATAGATTAGAAGTGGGAAGGCATTTCCATATATATTCTAATCCGCTAGAAGTGCATGTGTTGTTTGAACTATATTTTTGTCATTTACTTTCACTTCAATTAAATAGTTTACCCCCTCCCCTTACCCTTGTGTGGACATGTCCAAAAAAAAAAAAAAAAAAATTAAATAGTTTACGTGTTATTTGACCTTACGAGTGATGAAAATATTAAAGTATTAATAAAATGATCAAATTCGTTATTATTTTTATTAACTTAAACTTTTAAAATAAGTGATAATCTAACCATGATAAGCTAAACTAGATGCTTATGGCCTAAAAGAATGTGATCTAGAATAATGTTAGAAGTCACTCTTATGTCTTTCTTGTATCACTTGAAGAATGATGTGGCTGACTTTTAAAGTCACAATTAGTCTTGTGATTGATTATTATTGAATTTTGATCAAAGATTTGTAATGTTAAAAGTTATCTCATTATTATAGTGACACAAAGATGACTTTTAGAATCACTCTATGATCTATTCTCTTAGAGTGACATAATAACAAGGTTGCCATTTCTTTCATTCTTTGGGGCTGGAAACCTTTTTTTTTTTGACATGTCCACACAAGAGGGGGAGGATGATTCGAACTAGTGACCTCCGCTTCATGAGGCGTGGTCTGAGCCGATTGAGCTACTTCTTGGGGACTTGGGGCTGGAAACCTAAATGTAGCACTTAGTATTTGCATCATTAATAACCTCTTCACTGTCATTTACCTCTTTAACCCTACCTAATATTATGCTAACTATGCCTAAGTGCATGCATTTACTATCGAGTGACAGATCGACCAAATGACATAAAAGAAATCAAGATCGATCAAAGGGAAGAAATGAGAATACTAAGGAGAATTATTTCGGGCAATCAAAAGGGTACATGTAAAGTTGCAGGTGGAATATATGTGATTGTCATCAGGTGATTATGGCTAATTAATATCAATCAATATATGCTTAGATTATGTCAAGTTTGTAACTTTTATGTTGAATTTTCAAAATTAGTATGACTATGTGGTTAGTCAAGTTTGTGACCAAATCAACATACTTCATGGATGACTATGATCGATCAATGTATGTCTTTCTTTTTTTCTTTTTTCTTTTTTCTTCTAACGCAGTGTCAACGACTCAACATGACAACATCAAAACTTTAATCAACTTTAATGACTATGAGCCATTTTCCACCGAACAACAATCAACAAAATCTTTTCTCCGGCCTCCACCGAGTGTCAATCAAGACCAAAGCTAAAATGAAATTAAAAAGTTCATACGTACCACAGTTTTCAGATATATGAAGTTGATAAGGAAGAGCAGCAAAAGGGGATCCAAAACCACATTTATTTATGCACCATTTAATTCGAGCAAGGGTATGAAATTATTATTCCACAGGCATTATATATATATATATATATAGGAAGATCAAACTTAAGAAAATACAAGCGAACTTCTAAAAGAGAAATTAAAAGATGTCAGAGATGGAGGGTAGCTTGATCTCTCCCTTGGAGGAGAGGGGAATTGTAAAGTTTCCAATGATGGGGAGGTCAATGGTGAGCCCCAATTCCAGCTCATAGTCTATGTCCCAATCTGCACCGATGTCCCTCGCCAAGCTTACCAATACACTGTGCGGCACCTTCACCGGTACCTCCAGAAGTGTCGTGTCGCTCGCCTTCAGTGACCCTGGGTCCGGAATCGTCCCCGATGCTATCACCCTGACCCACACGTACAAATCACAAACACATGCCACCAAACAACAAGATTAATTTATCAACTCATATATATAGATATATGAAGAGTTTAATTACACAAGAAAAAAAAAAGATTATCAATTATTAGATTTATTAGATGTGAGCGAGAGAAAAAGTCTCGATCAAATCGGATCCTCATCGTTTCGGTAGATTCTTCAAAGAGAGTTTCTTCTATTGTTGAATATTATTATGGATCATGCTCGTGCGCATGCTACATGATCTTCATAATTTTCTAATTAATATTGAATGAACAAGATCGAAGGGATTCGTCATTCGTGTCATGCATCTACATTTTCACTTGAGCGCGCGAACATCTTTGATTGTTTCCTCTTTGAAAACTTAATATGATCCGATCCCCAGACAAAAAAAAAAAACGAAAAGCAAATCAAAGGTTGTAGGGAATGATCAGGTCAAACCAAACCTGCCAGCACTCTTGAGGGTGTAAGAGATCTCGCAAATGGGCAGGGCATGTCCGTAGGGGTTCTTCACGGAAACCTTAGCGAGATACTCGACGGAGTCACGGCTGAGGCGCTTAAAATCAACGTCGTCGATGCAGGCCTCTGGCTTCTCTATGTTGGCCAACTTATCTGCCACGAAGTTCTTGGCCTTGTCTAACAACTGCGACATTTGGGATAAAGAAACAGATAGATTCAGAGAAATTGTAAGACCCAGTCTCAGATCTCGTCGCTAGCTCGCACACCGTTAATAACAACTTAATCGGGATCGGAAATGATGATCCTTTGCTTATTATATATATATATATAGAGAGAGAGAGAGAGAGAGAGAGAGAGAGAAGACTCATGGTGACGATTTTGTGGGTCTGTGACGCGTGTGTCTCTGTTTCTGCGGTGGTGACACGTGCCTATGTACACATGGCACGCGCTTTCTCCGTCTTTGACGATTTGATCGTTCGCTTTCAGGAATTTCAACCTTTTCGGAATCAGATTCAGGTGGTGTACAACATTCGGTGCATTGCGTGCCGTCCTCGCAATTTTACAGGCCAAAACTTAATTTTTTTATTTTACTATTATTATTATCTTTTTAGCATTTTTGTCTCTTATCGTTCACATTTAACTCAATAAATTTGGGCTAAAATTTAAGTAAAATATATATATTTTATTTTAGCTACCTACATCGACTTACTATTTTAATTATTCATTTTAATTATTTTGTTTAAAATATTTTTTTATCTATTTTTATTATTTTCAAAGAAGTCATAAAGGGATGGAAAACTTTTTTTTGATATTTGTTATTAAAGGGCTAGCCAAAATATCCAAATGTGAATACTATTTAATCATCAAATGGTACTCCTAGCCAAATATAGACGTAAATTTTCTTTAAACCAATATAAAAGAAATATCATCCAACCCATTTAAAATAGTACCAAGTGTCTAGAAGGGGGCCGATAAAGGCCACGTCCCTCCTCAAGTCCTGAGGGAACATAATTTTTGAAGGTCAGTTTTTAGTTTTCAATTTTTTTTGCCCTTACTCAAGCTAGAAAAAAAAAAAAAAATGGCCCTTACCCACAATTTTTTTTTTTTTTTGGCCTTAATAAAATTTTTTGCTCCACCCACTAAATTTGTTGGCCCTAATGCTCCCTACCCAAATTTTTTTGAGCCATATCGACTAAAACCTAAAAGTTGGTCACTCATTCTCAAATATTTCGGCCTTTACCGATTAAAAATTGTAGTAAACTTATTTTTTGCCCTAACCCATTACGTTGGTTACTCATTTGAGATTTGGCCCTACCCGCTAAATTTTATCTTTCTTCAACATTTTGTTATATATCTCGTTACAACCCTAAACGAGCACAAGTCCACAATGAAGACCCTAAAATTTAAAATTTAGAGCATACTTTCCTATGATGATTTAATTTTTCAATTGAAAAACGCAATTTGCAACATAAAAGTAGTGCAAAGTAATTTGTTTTTATCTTAAACTCACTATGTTCTTATCTCATGGTTGTTGCTTCTTCTTTTCGTATGATTTTTCAATGTAGGTTTTTAATTTTTTCTCTTTATTTCTTTGAGTTTATACCATAGTTTGTACTTAATCACTTTGGGTATTTTTTGGATCTATTGAACCACCACTTTAGATCATAAAAAAAAATAAAAATAAAAATGCATGATCTTTTTTATTTTTTCCTAAGCTCATGCCTTGGCCTCTACCCATAATACTTTCGGGCTCCATCTCTGAGTCCACTATTGACTTATGTTCACACATAAGTCTAAAAATCTATTAATTAATTTGTAAAATAAGATAAAAAAGTATGAATATATATATATTTATATTAACTCTAACAATAACATCACCCATTTAACGGCTACCAATTTGCCCTACAAATGGCATAGGATTTGCGTGGCATCGAATTACAAGTCAATTATTTCTTCAAGTTTCATCGCTGCATGGCATCTAATTCCTCCATCAATATGATGCATCTCTTTTTACAGGTCAGAGAGAATCCAGGTCCACCAATAGTACGTATTAAGAAATTGCAATATTTACGCGGAACAAATAATTAGAAGAAATGGAAGCAAAAAAAAATCATATTTAGCATCTAGGCTTTCATTTAATTTGGATTTAGTCTTTGATTTTTTAATTTAAAAGTCCTTAGATTCTACCAATATTTCAAACAGGTCCTTTTGTTAATTTACTGTCAAAAATAAAAATTAATGGTTTGTCATTTGTCACATGCGTTTTATTTCGACACATCAGCAAAAAAAAAAAAAAAAAAAAAATGTGTGCATCACATTTGAAATAAAAATCGGCAAACAGAACTAGAGTCCAAATTTTAAAGCCCAACACACACGTAGCATCGAAGTAATTAGAGTTAACAAAACCTGATAAGCCCAACAAGATCTAATGACTAAATCTAAATCAAATAAAAACATAAGTGCTAAATATTATTTTTCCCTAAAACTTAGTATCTTAAGTATATGGATTTTAATTCGCCAACAATAATTTATATAGAAAAAATGTTTTCCGTAAAAAGAAAAGAAAAAAAAAACAATAAAAAGTGGACAAAGCAGACACGCATATATACCCAATGCTGACCATGAAGAGCCCAAAGAGACAAACCGTTTCCTTTTTTTTTTTTTTTTTTTTTATGATGAAAAATGTTCCCTAAACGATGTGGTTTTACAGGTCCAACAGATCATCAGCGGATTGCCTTGATGACAAAACGAAACTTCAAAGAATAAATCAATTAAATTTGAGTTTGTTTAGCGGTAAAATATTTTATGAAAATTATTTTTTATATTTTTTTGATATTTGATGCGACAAAAAATAATAATGAAAATATTTTTAATTTAGCCAAAATTACTTCTTTAAATTCAAAAAATGATTTTTCGTTTTTAAATTCCATAGATCATTTTCTCTACGCGCATTCAACCCTAAAGCCATACGCACTTAGCCTTCTCCTCTCTCTTAGGGATATCATCTTCTCTTTTACACTCAACTTCAAATTATTTGATTATGCTTAACTACATCATAAGATTTTTATTCTTTAATTACTTAATCATTATTTTAAGATTACCCTCAACATTGTCTCTCAATTGAGGACTTAAAACTTTCTTTTAATGTACTTAATTGAAACAAGATAAATCGACCGAATCAAGATATAAACATAAATCCTTTTAACTTTGAATACACGTTCTAAAGGGTAATCTTAACGTTCTATAGGGTTCTAGAGTTGTATTGGAAAAGTCTTGTAGGTTTTTGTCTTTTTGTTAAAGTTCTGCGGAGTTCTATATAACTCTATTGGAATTCGGAAAATCTAATAAATATCTCTTAAATCATTCACATCTCGTGACTTAAAGTTGTACAGAGTCCCCCTATTCGAAATGGAAAAGTGTTGTATTGGTGGTCATAGGTTTTCGTCTTTTTGTTAAATTTCTACAGAGTTCTATAGCTCTATTTGTTATTTGGAAAAATCTAAAAAATATCTCTTAAATCTTCTACAGAGATCCACAACTTCTACTTCCATTGGAGATAAAAAAAACAAAAAAGAAGCTTTAATTAGTCCCGTAAATAAAAAACTTACTTCCCATTGGAGATAAACTCTATTTGTCTTCTACTTCCATTGGAGATAAACTCCTTTTATATCGCATCAATCCATTCATTCGCGTTTTTCATGGACGCTCTTCGTCTCCGTTACTTTTGATATGATTTTTTTACTGAAAAATGCTGTAAATTCTATGCCATGCAAACGCAGAATTGAAAAATTCCATATTTATTTATGCGCCAGTTCGATCGGGCAGGGGTATGAAATTATTCAACAAACATTATAGGTAGGGTAGGTAGAGCAAACGTAAGAAAATAAATATAAGCAAACTTGAAAACAGAGGATTAATTTAAAAGATGTCGGAGATGGAGGGTAGCTTGATCTCTCCCTTAGTGGAGAGGGGAATGGTAAACTTTCCAATGACGGGGAGATCAATGGTGAGACCCAATTCCAGCTCATAGTCTATGTCCCGATCTGCACCGATGTCCTTTGCCAAGCTCACCAATACACTATGTGGCACCTTCACCGGCACCTCCATCAATGTCGTGTCACTCGCCTTCAGGGACCCTGGGTCCGCCATCTTCCCTGATCCAATCACCCTGATCCACGCATACAAAATCATGCACAAAACATAAAAATATATATAAGTTTCTATTGTTGAATATTATTCAATAGATAAAAGAAAAAAAAAAAAAAAAGGTTGTCGGAAATGATGAGATGAAACCTGCCAGCACTCTTGAGGGTGTAAGAGATCTCGCAGACGGGCAGGGCATATCCGTAGGGGTTCTTCACGGACAACTTAGCGAGGTACTCCACTGAGTCACTGCTCACGCGCTTGAAATCAACGTTATCGATGCTGGCCTCTGGCTTCTCTATGGTGGTCAGCTTCTCCGCCACGAAGTTCTTAGCTTTGTCCAACATCTGCGACATTTTGGCTAAACAAACACACGGAGATTCTGAGAAATTGTAAGATATCTTGTCGCACAGCGTTAATCGGAATCAGAAACGATCCTTTTGCTTATATAGAGGACGTGACGACTTTATACAAATCTTGGGTATTCGCTTATATACACTTCAACCACAGACTCACAGTCGCCCGACAGTAATGATAGAGAACTAGCGTCTTCTTCCAAGTGTCACGGTAAATTTAAAATTACTAGTAAATTAAATTTTTTATTAATATATTAGAATTTCACAATAATTTTAAAAATAATCTCATATTTTTCTTTAAATAATGCAAAATTTATTAAAAATAAATAATATTATATCATTTAAGATGAAATGTTACAAGATAGACAAATTATTTGACAATGAAATAATAATGTTGGACCACTTACAAAAGTGGGAAGCATCTCACCTAAAAAAGGGTGTGAATAGAGTAGCACATAGGCTAGCAGGAGAAGCGTTAGAAGCCCCTCAAAATATTCATGACATGACATTTTATTAGCCCTTAATATTACATTACCATTGAGATACGGTTGTTTTTAAAAAGAAGGATTTTATCTTGGAAAAAATTTCGTATTAGTTTTTTAAGAATTTTTTTTTTTTAATTTATAAGGATTTTTTTTGTCTTACTGATTTTTATGGTCACTTTGTCTTTTTGCTGAATTTGGGGGGACATTAACATTTATTTTTTTATTAATTTTTTGTAGTTTAGGATGAACATTGATTTTTTTTTTACATGTCTGTACAAGAGGGAGAAAGGAGGATTCGAACTAGTAATTTTTATTTTATTAGGCGTAGTTCCAACCAATTGAGTTATCTCTTGCGGACGAACATTGATATTGATAATGTAGTGTTAGTTTGGAGTATGTGTATTTTTCTTTAAAATTTATTAAGGGTAAATATCTTATAAATTCAAAACTTAACGTGTCAAAACAGAAAACTTCTAGTACTTTTTTTTCTTTGAATTTTTACACTTGGGATTAATAAAAAAGGCAAATTAACCCTTACCATCAGTTCTAACTAAAACGCATCACAAGCCACCTATAGGGGTTAGGGGTGACTTTCTGGCAACTCATTTCAAAATTTTTTTTTTTTAAGATTTAATTTTTAAATTAAATTAATAAAAAATTAATACGTTGAGGTGACAAAATGATGCATTTAATTGAGACTGCGCAGGCGTTAAAACATTTGGAGAAAAATATAACGGTAAGAGGTTAAATTTACATTTTCGATTGACCCAAAGAATATAAATTCGAAAAAAAAAAAGTTTAAGAAGTTTTAACACGTTTACCAATTGATTTATAAGATATATACCCATTTATTAAAAAACAAAAAGTACTAAAACATTTTATTGGTGACAACCAATAAAGAATATTTTGAAAAAGAGATTCGAGTGAAAAAATTGTGTTACCACCAAAAAATTGTGTTGTCGGTTGTCACTTGTCGCCCGTTTTCCATCTCTTCTTTAAAGGCCATAAATTTGTCCGTCTTCCTACTCGAAGGAATTTCAATTCCGTATATCAAACGGACCCTAGACATATTGCCTCACTTTCTTTTACAAAATGTCTCTGTTCTTAAGCTCAACAAAAGCTTCGGCACCAAGTAACCACATAGAGAGAGTGAGGGAAGAAAGTGGGGCAATGCAGAGCCGTACGGAGGGGCTCGTGGGTGCATCACTTGGTGGTGGCCCAAGCGAGCGGTGCTCGACGGCGTCGTTTTTGGTGGGTAGGCTAGCGGGGTTACTCGCCATGCACATTCGGTCCGGTCATCTCAGTGATCCCTCTGCGTTCTCCGATCTTTGCTTCTCTCTGGCCAAGTCTCTTCCTCACCTTTTATCTTTTTACATTCAAAGCCCAAAACCACATTATGGGCCTTTTCTATTTTTCCTGTTTGAATAGGATTTTGAGCTCATTCGCAGTAGGTTATATGTTGTTCAACTATTTTTTCTTAATGATTCTTTCTTCTTCTTCTTCGGAAATGTGTATGATTGTTGAACTTGTGGTATTGGAATTGTTAAAGTGAAAATGGCCTAAAATGGTAACGGGGGATGGTATGTAACTATTTATTATAGGGTTATCACTTGGAACTGGAAGTGAGAGCAGTATGGAGTTGAAACTGACGAGTTATGAGAGATATTCAAATCTAGATAAACAAAATGTGGTGAAAGAGTATATAGGTTGCTTCTAATTGGTTACTGCTTAGTGCATGTGAACCCAGATTTTTTATTAGGGACAATCACATAGATAGCGAAATAATCCACAGAGTTTCAGCACTACTGCAGTGTAGTGGCACGCTGGCAGTAGTGCCAACTTCGTGATATAGTTCTTGATTAGCAGCCATGTGGATGACGCTTCAGGAGTTCATCTTGAAAGTATACCTTGATATGCATCTGGAAGAATTAAGGACTGATATTCAGGGCAGAAACATGTCAGCAAAGATTTATATCTTGAGCATATCTTCTGATCGGGAATTTTACAATTAAATTGAGAATTGTCAGGTGTTAGTGTCTGTGTCTGTAACAAAGAAAAGGTTGCAACTCGAGGAAACAGGGTCAAGGGTATTATTGTTTCTCTCTCTCTCTTTTAAATAGTACCTGCATTTGAACTCTGGTTTTGATTTAGCACATCACTTTTGAATTTATTTTGGTTATTGTTAAATTACTACTTATCCTAAAAAGCTTAAAATGATAGGAAATTATTGCTTTGATTAATTATTGTTCTAACACTCCCCCTCACATGTGGGCTCAAACTCTCTCTAATAAGTGAAGTCCAATATGTGGAATATTTAATTGAAACGGGAGGTGAATGACATTGACAAGGTTTGAACTTAAGATACTAATAACTTGTTAAATTGCTGCTTATCTAAAAAGTTTAAGTAGATAGAAAATAATTGATCTAATCATTTAATTAATGTTGTAACAATTATGTCATTGTATTTTAACACTCTCGCTCTACTTACTTCTATTGACTCAAATTTGTATTAATGAACATTGGTTTTGGCCGAACTTTCTTGACAAGTTATTGCTTTAACAAATACAGAGGCATTGATTATGCAGTTGCGACTAACGAGGTTCCACTAAAAGCACAGGATTTGCCTATATTGGTTAAACAGGTAACTTTTGTTTTTCGTGCATGCGTGTGATGGTAACTGGATATGTGGACCTCTTTCTATATTTATTTTATTTTCTATTTTGAGATTTTGATGCGTATGCTTGAAAATGAGTTTTTGACAGTTGATACACATATTGACACCATATAATTCAGAACTTCACCTGCAAAGGATCAATGATGGTTATGAATCTTTTCTTATTTTGCACGGTTCACAGTAAAATTCAAAGTTGTGGGTCTTTTTAGAAATCAGATCAATCGGGCTCTATATTGTCAATCTGTCTGAAATCACATGTATTTGCCTGATAATTGAACACAGTACTTTTAACCATTGATTTTATTTACAATTAAACTGAGACTTCATTTCCTTTTCCATCTAATCCATCCCCTTGCGATTTATCACATTCGTAATACAGATTGTGTCGTGTGATGTTGATGTTAATGCTTCTGTTTGACTAGTTAAAAGTAGTATATAAGATTCCTATATGTTATTGCACATAAGAAGCTTACCCTTCAAAGTTTGCACAGTTGCTTTCTTTTTGGAATTATTTTCTTATTAATCATGAGAGCTTACTGGTGAATAAGAAAACATTTTGTAAATTTTGTTCTTGAATTATATTCTGAAACAACTAATATCTCTTACTTCGTTTTACACCACATAGGTATATAAGCATCAGGATAATTCTTCCCTTCAAGCAGCTGTAATGGCACTTATGATTTCTGTCAAGGTATTCAGCTGCTTGTGTCGTTTGATTGGATCTATTGTTGCTTGTAACAAGTAATGATCTTGAATTGATTGCTGATAATTGACTGTTGATAGCTACTCAATAATTTATGTTTGTTAGCTTTGTCATAAAAGCTAAAATAGTGCATTGCCAAGGGAAGTTATGAAAAATATTCCCTTCAAGCAGCTGTAATGGCACTTATGATTTCTGTCAAGGTATTCAGTCGCTTGTGTCGTTTGATTGAGTATATTGTTGCTTGTAACAAGTAATGATCTTGAATTGATTGCTGATAATTGACTGTTGATAGCTACTCAATACTTTATGTTTGTTAGCTTTGTCATAAAAGCTAACATAGTGCAATGCGAAGTGGTGTTACAAAAAATTTGTGTTATATGCTCCTTGTTTGCTCCTTCAGTGAAATGTTGAGTTACTCTTGAAATTCATTACGTTTGATACTTTAGATGATTAATTTATTGAGCATGCAACATGAGTTGCTCCAGAAATTTACAGTTAGAAATAGTAGCAAGAACATCTTGGATTAGACAACAAATAACAAATATACTTACACTACTCACATTGCAATAATTGTACCCTCTGTCAATCTTTGAAAGTATGAAAGGTCCACTTTATTTGTATGTAATTGGAAGAACAGTGATTTTCTTTTTCTGTTCTTTAGAAAAAAGGGAGCAGTGGACCCAATCAATAGTGCACTATTGTCAAATTGTCATGCATGACAGTCTCCTTTGGCCTTGTTCTTGTGTGTGCTTTCTATAGAGTCCCACTTCTTCAAAATGACAATAAGAAGAAGGGCTGCCCTCTTCTTCTGTCTGCACCAATGTATTCACCAATGCTTATGTACCATACTATTTTATCCTTTTAAGAGAGGATTTTTAATAAAAATGGGAACATGTTAGTTTTCATTGGAACTTAGCGGTTGCTATTAGAATTATTATCTTCTCACTTCTGTTGTTGGTAGTGTTACTCATGGATTATCAATTTGCTTCTTGAGATTTGAAGAATGGGAATGAAGTGGAGGAACAGGGTTCATGATGGTGACCACTTATTGTTTGTCATAACTGATAAGATACTGCAGATAATGGATGGAAAACCGTGTTACAGTATAAAATTAGTGGTTTGGCTTTGAAGTAGGTTCCTCATTGGGCACTTAATGGGGTTCAAATGTATTATCCCTTGGACATTCAGAATAGTGGGCTCTCCTCCCAAACAAATACCATGGGCGGTCACATCTTCATCATACTATGTTCATTTTAGCATATCTGAAACGCTTGATTGCTTAATTGAGAAGGTGAACAAGAGGGCCATCTACCTCACTTCTCAAAATCAATTGACTGAATGAGGGACTCGATGATGCTGTATGGTCAGTAGATGCGAAGAAGAAAGTTGATGGGAGAAGGGGAAAGGGGAAAGGGGAAAGAGGGAGAAGAAGTAAGGGGTTGGGAAGGGAAAGAAGGCAGAGGGGGAAAATAGCCGTTCAATTTTTTTTATTCTTTAAAGTGTGCTGACAACAGTTCAAAAATATATTTAAATAGACTAGAGAACTAAACCCTAGTCACACTTGTCCTGACAACCCACCTAAAGAAATGACATGAAGCCCAAACTAAATGAAACAACATAAAGCCCAAAGTCTGGTAAATAACTAACATGACAAGAACATAAAATTGCTGAATAATAAATGTGGTAATAACATAATCTCCAGCTCTCAATCACTCAACCACAAAGTCATTGGCTGGGTCGTCCTCCGACATCAGCGTCCATACACAAGTGTGATTGGTGGCTTGTATCTGGTGTCCTCACCAACAACCTGGTGTAAGGGAGATCAAGTTCAATGATTAACTCATTAAGCTTTTAACTTCAAAAATTTACTTGCTTACTTTATCAAAATTTGGCAATGCTGACCTAATTTTCTAACTAAAAAAAAATAAATCATTAGTATAAGATAGTCTCCTCATTGTCATGTCCCTGCACATTGTATGAAGTGAAACTATATTAATACCACATAATAAAAGTAAACACCCCCATGACCACATAATGGAAATTGAAGAGAATCTTTCTTCCTTTTCAATGTTTTTTTACCCTAACTTGGAAAAGATATACAAAATAAGGATAAAAAATTTCAAATTTAAAGATTATAAATTTATTGAAGAAAATGGATTACATCATATAGTACTTATAAAAAAAAAAGAAATAAAGAAAGAAAGAAAGAGGATTACATCATAGAGCAATAGCACTAATAGGGGCTCTTTTTTGAAAAATAAAATAAAATTATGGCACCAATAGAGACTCACCTATATAAACCTTTTCCATCCCTATGTGTTAATAGCCCAATATTGGTTCACAATCAATAACATCTTCACTGTCCAGAGTAAGGATCTGTTTGGTTTTGCAGTTTAAGGTGTGATTTTTTTAAAACACAATTAAGTGTTTGGTTAAATTGTAGTGTGGCATTTAAAATTGTGTTTTTTATTTTTATATTAACTGCACTCATTTGCAGGTGATTTGAAAATTTTGATTTTTCTACATTTTTAAACTGTTTTTTTTTTTTTTTTAAATTGCACTCCCAAACGCTTAATTGCGTTTTTTTTTTCTCTGATTGGGGATGCTCATCACTTTGGCTTCTCATAGTTTGCCATGCCCCACGTGGCTCACCATTGGTTACTGTTTGCTTAGTCAAGAGCCAAGCCCTGTATTTAAAGATCTTACCTTACCCACCTGGCAGCTAGGATAGTTATGTGAAAAACCTAAGTGATTGCACAACCATCTTTGAAGCACATATGTTCTTAAGCCTATTTCAGGAATAGGTTAGCATGCTTGAGAGGATCTAATTTACTTCTATGAATTTAGGATATATTGCCTTCTCTAATTTTATTATTCCTACAAGATATATTCTTCATTTTACAAAGAATATTTAACTAATATTTTGTTCGATTTGTTGATGTCTGAAATAGAATGCTTGTATGATTGGATGGTTTCAAAAACAAGATGCAGATGATCTTCTTACATTGGCTAAGGAGGTTAGTAAAATTAATCTTTTGTTTCTTTCTGGTTGGGTTACTTGGTTTTATTTTCTTTTATTTTTATACCTTTTCTTTTTGGCTTTAATTTTTCATGCCTATCCCTTACACCAGGTTTTTGTGCATACATAGATAGGTAAAACTTTCAGTAATACCGAGGATATTTGCATCGAACCAAGCTATGCTCTCCCCAGTATTTCTAAAATCATGTCTAGGTATAAACTTCTCACTACTTTGCTCATCTTGAACTTTACCATGCTAATGTGTTTTTGAGTTGGTGCAGTCACTGTTCTACTTAAAAGCCACTATTGTCCAGACATCTGTAGTTTTTGGGGATTAAAATCAAATCAAATTCTACTTTAGTTGTCTTCTTTATCAGGAGATGTTGATTTTTTCCCCCAAGTGAATGACTTCCTCATTATGGCAGAATCCAAGTAACAGCTCTTTCCAGTATTCATGGACCTTTAATAATAGAACATAGTTGTTGAAGCTTGATTAACAGTTGTTAAGCCAACTTACACAATCTATAATTCCTTTCTAACTCGTGTGTGCATGATTATTTGAAATTAAGGGTTTATTTTTTTCCCATCTATCAGACATGGAAGTTTTGGGTTTACCTGGATACCAAAACAAGTAGAGGCTTTTCCCCCCTGAATAGTTAGTTAGAGGTTACTTGGCAGTTATGACCTTTCTTCCGGAAACTGCGTTTATTATTATTTTTGATAACTAATTAACAAATATCATTAAAAGCGTAAGGCTTCCTTTATACACTGGAAGTATACGAAAGGAACACATAACTAGAAGAAGCAAAAAGAGTAAGGAAGCCGCTATAACTAATCTGCAAAGGAGATACATAAGTAGCTGTCCACAGATACAATTCAGTTTCTTATGGAAACTGAGTTTAATATTCAATTCAAGTCTTAGTAGCTTATTGATATATTTATCTTTTCATGTGTCAGATTCTATCCATGCATAAAGATGGGCCACATACTAGCTTCACTTGAGATCAAGGTAGGTTTCATGTATTTAGCAACACATAAATTCACAAACACACATTCTTTAGTTTAAATTTCTGACACTTTACTTATTTGGTCTTTTTGCTAGGCTGGCTACAGGACCATTGTCTCTGACTTCCATATCTTGAAGAAAATGGTGGTTCCTATGCCAAAACAGATAGTAAGCATGTCTTGAATAATTGTCCATAATAAGTATGAAGTCCAATACACTTTACTACTGGCATAGCTCACCAGTAAAGCATATGATAATTATTTGTCATTTAAATCAAACATTGTCCTTTTCTATTGCCCGGTCAACCCCTAGTCAGGGTTAATTGGTACTAATCTTCATTTATTAAGATGGCATCTTGACCTCTACTTTCTACCAATTTTTCATATTTAATTCAATGCTTTGCTCTTGCTCTACTCATTGTAACCTTATTACCTTATTGTGTAGCTTGCAGTTATTATTCATTTTTACTTTATCTGTACAGTTTATATGCAGGATTTTCTGGTTTGTCCTATAGTCTAGTTTATGTATTACTTGCCATAGTTTTTTCTTACTCGTCAAATTTGCCTGACAGTAGTTCGAAGTGGCTTCTGCCAGGTTTGAAGATAAATACTTGCTTGTTTTAAGTTATGAGAAGATGTATATTAGATGGGCTGGCTCTGTTAAAACATTCTATTCTCTCTCTCTCCCTTGCTGCTGCTTACTTTTATATCATTTTATGTATACATGGAAGGGTCAACTATTGTTCTTTCATGTTTTTCTCTTTATTTTCATGTAGGGTCTGTTTGTTGCTCATATGGATAATATGGACACATCCTCTTGCATTGTGACTCCACCTCAAGCAAAGTATGGTTGGTTTATTTTCTCTTTTTTAATCCGAGGAATGAACTTAATCAGAATCTCTTCTCTTTTTTTATTTTTTTGGTTATCTTTTGTAGCTTTCTATTCAATGGGAAAGGTGTACAAGGAAGGAATAATGTTTCCATGGTCTGTTTAGTTCTACCTGGAGTGATATTTCTTTTAATTTATATTCAAAGCATGATGTTTTAATGTGTAAAGCCTGATGCAGTAAAATTTTGTAATGTTGTCATGTTTTCCATACCTGCATCAGGACACTGGACCACAGCTGCCAACAAATATTACTGCAATGCTCAAATATGGTGTGAATCTTTTTCAAGCTGTGGGGCAGTTTAACGGTATGCCCAACCAAAAGCTTCCTTGTCAAAGCACACTTGTTTTTTTTCAATGTCCTCTGTTAATACAGCAAGTTTCGAAATTTTATAGGTAATTATCTCATTGTTATCGCTGTCATGAGCATGATGTCATCAACTTCTGAAACTCCAGCACTACAAGATTATGTTCAGCCTGTTGTTGCTTCCCTTGATTCTAGTAAGACAAATGAAAGAAAAAAGTGCTATCCTTGTTTTCTGTTTATATTTTACATTCTTTCTTGGAAGTTTAGACTCAAAACTAAGACATTGGATTACTAACATTGAAAATATCAGATTCTGAGATAATCGAGGGGCCCTCATGTGTTTCATTAAATTGCCCAATAAGGTACGCTGTGATACTATTCTCACTGTTACTAACTACTCATACTGGTCTGTGGGATTTGTTCTTCGCCTCTTCTTCTTCTTATTTTATAAAGGCTGGAATACTTAATGACTTCTACAAGCTTGATTAGTGTCTTAGACGTAAGAAAAATATGAAGGTTAAGTTTTTGTATTCTATTTGAGCAGCTAGCTGTTCAATTTGAAGAGTCATCTGTTATTTCAACACAATGTCTATAATTACTTAGATAAGACTGCTCCTTCTGTGTTCTAGATAAACTAGAACCTTCTTCTAATACTGTTATGTGGAACTTTGTTGAAGTTGCTTTTTATCGCATATCAGAGCAATTGGGTTGAGAAAAGGACTACTTGGTGGGCAACATATCGTTCTAGACAGAAGGCACTGGATAGATGTTCCTTATTATTGATTGCATGATAAGTTAACTTATATTATGAACTGTTCCTTCTTCGTGCTCTTCATTTTCTGTCAATGAACCATAAGACAATGAATTAGGATCAAAGCAAAAATTTAAACAATTTTACAAATCATGTCATTTGTCAGGATCAAGAAAAAATGTGGGCACTTTTGAATATGTGATTTATTTTCTCGTGATGTACTTATATAGATCAAATTTACTTTCTGAACACACAAACGTATTTTCTCGTTGGTAAACCATAAGAATTTAGCATTAATATTGGCTACTGTTGTTGCTGTCTTGAATGATTTTGTTTTTATTTTGATTTTAACAGCCACAAACGTATTAAAACTCCCGTAAAAGGACATCTCTGCAAGCATTATCAGGTGAGAGTTCCATGTGTAAAAGATTAGAGGAAATTTCTTGTTCTTCTGAGGTGCTCTTGAATATAGCCAGAAGTAGTTTATGTTTACAGCTGGTGACTTGATTTTAAGTTAGGATCAGCTTGAAAATGATACAACCTGAACCGGACTATTTCTTTTATATGGTCTACCAGAATTCGGTCTGCTATACTTTTGGTGTGTCAAAATCAAAGCATCAACAGTAACAAGTTAAATGATTTAAGAAATAATAATAATTTGGATTTGGCTGATTAGGTGTGGGTTCTAACCCAATTTCAACCTGATCTGCTGAATGTGTTGACTGACTACCTGCTAACACTCCACAAGTTTGCTTTGGCAATAAATAAATAAAAGAGGAGTTTGAGAGAGAGAGAGAGAGAGAGCACGAGTTTGCTGGTCTCACTGAAAGTTTTGTAACTGAAACATCCTAATTTGGGTCTTACTCTGGTTCTCAATTCCTGAATTGGCAGATTGCAAGTTCTTTGTTACTATCACAAGATATAAAGCACTAACTCAAGCCTCGTCATCAAGCAAGACAATCAGCTCATTTCTAATAAACGAACAACAATTAACCATTTATGCTGAATGAACTTTGGAGTTATATCTAACATATGAAAAGCACAACATTATATAGCTATTCATTGTAATGCACATGCTTGCACTGGAGCTCTAGAGGCCTTATGCAAATAAGAAGTGTTCACATTCTTCCCTGTTTTCTTGCTCTATACTTTCTTTGTATTCTAATTTTGCTTGCTTCAAAGTCCAAAACCACCCATGTGTATTCATGTGGGGACACTGGTGCAACCGGTCAAAAGGTACAACAAAAAAAAATGCAGTGCTTTGCCTTAGATATTCTCATAGTTAATGGTCTTCTGTTTCTTTGTTTAAATTCTGCATCATCTGTTTTTATTATTATTATTTTTTGCAAAATGCAGTGCTTTGATTATGAGAACTTCATTGAAATGAACTCAAGAAGGCCATCATGGCGTTGCCCTCTTTGTAACCAGTCCATCTGCCACCCAGACATACGCATTGATCAGGATATGGCTAAGGCAAGTAGTTTTGGATGTAATGTTTTCATCCAACAATATCACCACTTAAGTGGACCCCTTGTTTCTTGTTCAGATCTTGGGAGAGGTTGCAGAGACTGTTGTTGATGTGATAATCTCAGCAGATGGATCCTGGGTAGCTGTCTTGGAAAATGAAGATCATACTGACCAAACAGGTCATGAGACAAAAAGTTGTCAGCAAGAAAGACCTCAGCAGTGCGATGGGTTGTCAAGTGTGCCAGCTGAAGTTGTTGATCTCACCATGAAAGAGGCCAACGCAAGTGATGCCATGCGAGTATCTGAATGTACTGGCGAGCAACATTTCCTGGATTATCCTCCATGTTTTTCTGTTTCAAGAAATCTTGTGCAAACAGATGTCAGGAATTCAGATAGAGTGGACAAAAATGGTTCTACTCAAATAGAGGAAAATATATGCTCAAGAATTCCCTCCTCTGTTTCTGCTGCCCCACAATGTCCAATAGATGGCACTTCTCTTTGGGCTGGCCATGTAACTGCTGGCATTTCCAAATTTTCTTCTTGCAATTCAATGCTTTCCCCTGTCTCAACAAATGCTGCTTCCCCTGTTCTGAATGAATCAGTGTATGCAAATGGGAAAACTGTACCGCTCTCATTACTGCAAAGCCAACTTTTAGGTCCCACTTACTTGCAATCGCAGCAGTTTGGCTTTGGAAGATCGAATATAAGAAATGAAAATGGGATGTTGCCATCTGTGGCTATTAATGCCGGCCGAACTTCAACCGCACCCCAGGCTTCGGTTAGCAGTTCATTTGAACAAATGGCTTTGAATTCATTGATGCTCAACAGTACCTCTTCTGCTAATTATCAGAGCACGCCTTTTATGGTATCCCATATGAATGGATATTATGCATCTCATGGGGGCATGGATAGGGGTCAGCAATTACTCAGGCCATTTGCTAGTTCTGCATCATTATCAGATATGGCTTTACCTTCCATGCGAGATTATTCATCGACACAGGTTTGTTTCGATTTTACTTTGTTTTGTAAATATGCCAGACTTTCTTTGCTCTGTAAACTTGACGCATCCATGTATAAATAACTATCGTCGTTTCAAATTAAGAGCTCTATAAACTTTCAAATGGATTTTTTTTTTCTTTGGCTAATCCCTTCAATATGGATTTAGTTAAAAGGATTCGTTAAAAAAAAAGATTTAGTTAAACGGGAAATAGGTTGTTTTGGTGAACGTCAACGGAACTGTTAAGGAGACCCTTCTTTCCTTGCATTCTATGTGGAAATCAGTTGATCAGAGAGGAAATATGAATTCATTTATATGTTCTTTTTCCTCTGACATCTTTTTTTTTTTTTATTCATCACAGAACTGGGATGTTAACAAGCACCATTGCATTTCTGGTCAAGCAGTCCAACAGGCTGCTAGCTTTCCTGCCCAAGGTCTAGGTGCTTACCACATCTCCTCCAGATCCTCCTCTGCGCATAAAAATCTATTGCAATCTAAGGCTCCTCACCCGAGGATAACTTCTGCTATGACTCAGCCTCAGAATATTGTCCATTCAACTTTTCATGCACAACCAGTGCAATTTCAGCAAGGAGATGGTAGTGGTAATGGCATGGTTAATGTTGATAGCACTAAAATTCATCACGGGACTGCTTCTCAACTAATGGCCCAGATGTCAAGAACGCCATCATTTGTGCCAGTTCAACTCCAACAATCTAGAAAGGACTCATCGTTACCTCCTTCGACGGCTGGTAAGCGGCTTAGAACAACTAGCGAGTGGAGGGGGAGTGTGGGTGAGACAATACAGCCGTTCTTTCCCGCCGATAGCTCAAAAACGTTGGCATCAGCACAGAACTGGCAGCCCTCAGGCAGAATGAGGGGAAGCCTCACAGGTGAGACTTATGCTGCTGCTTTTAACCAATTCATGCTTCAACCTACCCAGTCTGCTCAATTTTCCCAAACTTCATCTGGCTTGATGTCAACCCCTCACGGTGCAATGCAAATGCAAGGGCTTGCCTCAAGCAGCGCCAATGCTAGAGTTAATCTTCAGGCACAATAGGGCTGGATGGTGCAACTAAGTTGCCGGGGAATTGGGCTGCTTTATGCGTTGATTAGCTAATTTTCCCACGGTAGTTGGGGGCTTTCCTGTTGTGATCAAAATTTTGGTATGCATGTCGAGTTGCCAAGATGCATCATGCAACCATTTTGTGAAGTTAAAAGTTTTTTTGTTCTACACTTTATACGAGTATATCTTGTTAAGTGGTCACATAGAATTGGAGGGGTAGTTCTAGTTTTATAGTGGTTATATAATGTTCAAGATATATATAAATATATATATATATATATTTTATCACACAACACAATATTCAAGAGAATTTGAGTGTTCATCTCTCACTGGATAAGAAGAAATGAATGATTATGAACTTTATGTGGCTTCACATCTTTTGTCATCTAAAATTAGCTCTTATTAGTCTTCTTTATTTGGTATTAGAGACATGCTATATCACTATATCTGTGTCAATCAGGAAGCAACCATCTAAAATCTAAATCTCGACCTTTTTCATCGCATCATTGTTGAGGAAATTGAGTGGAAACAGTAATCATAAAATAAATGCGACTTTGGGGTGTGTCTGAATACTATCTTTAAAGTGATGATTGCCTTCACTTGAAGAGTTTGTTGCTGGGCTTGTGGGTTACAAAGCAATTCACCATCAGGATCTTCAGAGTTTATCCATGGAAGGTGCACTTATGAAAAGCCACAACTTTTCAATTGTAACCAACGGTTAATTGAAAGTCACATTGGTGGATATATGAAGGTTACGGCCAGAAGACAATGGTTCAAAACTCCTCACTAACATGCCCATTAGTGCCACATGTACATATTCTTTTATTTTCTTATTTAGGGTATGTTTGGGATTGCGGTTTTAATAAGTACAATTTTAAAAATTGTATTTTTGAAAAGGGTTTGCTAGGGGTTCTCTCCGTAGTGTTCTTCCAGTCTTATGTAGAACATGATTTAAAAAAAAATAAAAAATTGTAGTACATTTTTTTGCCAACAGATTAATTTTTATGAGTTAATAGTTAGGTTCTAATGCTTTAAAACTTGTTTTTTGATTCAAAACTAAAATCTAAGGGTGGAAGGTTAACCCTTTAGGGATGGTATCACCTAAAATAGATTTGATCATCCTAAATTTGGTGCTAATACCTAAAAAAACCGGTGGTAGAGGCTACTTCAATTTTATTTTTTCTTAAATCATGTTTTACGTAAGACTGAGAGAACGCCAGGAGAACACTACAGAGAGAACCCCTTGCATTTTCCTTTTTGAAATTACTACGTAAAATCGCAAAGGCATTTGGTAAAATATGTTAATTTTTTTTTTAATCAAATATTTGTTATGCAAAATCGTTATTTTAGTTTAAATTCACGCTTTTATAAATAAGCATCCCTTATACTGCTTATAGAAATCAAAGATATTTTTTCTATTTAAAATTAAGTGTTTTTTAAATCGTAATGTCAAACGCCTTACATTTTAAGATATCTTTTAAAAATACATATTATTCTTACAAAATAGCAATCTCAAACCTACTCTTAATTTAGTGGGATGACAAACCCACTTCCTTTGATATCACAATCAACATGAACTTATAACAATCTTTCACCTTTCACTATATTAAAAAAAAAAAAAAAAAAAATCTTTCACTATATTAAAGATTGTGATATTAAATGTTCAATCCAATACGGATGCATATAATAAGGTATCTTTCAATTTTAACATTCAATTAGTGTGAAAATAATACTACTCTTTAGTTTTTATACCCGTGTCACACCGGTTGACGTAACGAAGTTTAAGTGGCTTTAAAAAAAAAAAAAAGCAAGCCACTTAAAAACACTTCATGTTAGCTGAGGTAACATGAATGTGAAGAGTAGCATTTCAAATTCCTAACAAAGTCAATGGCGGCCAAACTTAAACCGATACTTTATATATTTGGAACGGTCCGAACGGAAATGTCATACGCATGATTCCCATCCAATTGTAGTGAGAGAAAAAAAAGGCTCTTAAATTTTATGCACTTATCCACGTGCTTCATTCTGGTTTTTTCCTGAACATTAGCAAAAGTTACCCCTGAACATATGCAAGAAGCTAGTAATTGTTTCACTTCTTATGTTCATATAAATGAAGTTCCAAAATACTATTTGCCAAAATCCCAAAAACTAATTTTGCATTTATCCTTTTAATTATCAAAATAAACAAGTTGTCTTTATAAAGAGATGTACTCAATCAATTTGGGATTTATCTTAAAAGATAGAGATGGTGATTATAGATAGTAGGCAATTAAAGAAAGATACAAAGGTTTACTTCATGATGATATTTGACGCTAGAGATTAGAGTTGATTTACACAAATGTCACAGAATTAACATGCACAAGTGTTGGGGTTATAATAAGTATGAAACAAAGATACTTCTGCTGATGATTGTTATGTTGATCATGTGCCATGGCAGAGTGAGCTTAGAACCTAGAGAGGAACTGCATTTGCTTCAAAAGAGGAGTTAGGGTTTCCATCAGCTTCTCACAGGGATGATTGTGAATGCCCTCATACGTTGTCACCACAATGCTTGTGTCTTTCGATAGCCTCTGAACCTGTTTCTTCACATTGCATGTGTGATGGGTGCACCGATAGTAGCTCCTTAATTCTCCAAGGTTAATTAATAACCAACGTCAGAATTCAGACTTTTTTATTTTCATATTATCCATTAATAAATACATGTATGTATATAAAATACATCATATATGCAAATTTTTCATATTTGTATTAGGTAGTTTCAAATTTTATGTACTCTATATATAGCTTCATTAATATGGTTAACATCATGACAAGTCCCTATGCTTTCAGCCATGATTAGAAAATGTAAAATAATAATAATTAATTAATTCTAACAATCATAGTAATTATGAAACTACAGTAAAGCTAGCTCAAGAAATTTGAATGAGGATTAAGCCATCTTTTAATACTCCCTGAATCAGAATATATAGTGTTAGACAGAATATATAGCCAATTGATCATGATCAATGATCATATATACATAATACGTACGTACAATTGAATATCTCATAGTTATTATGGCAAACCCATGTGAGTTAATTAACATGATTTATTTATAAATTCGACAGTTTACTATACACTCATCATGACCAAATTATGTTATGCAAAAAATTAAACTCACCACTATTGATTCCTAAACAATTTCTTTTCAAGATATCGATCTTGATTGCAGCATATAATAATGGCAAAACATATGAAATTCATGTTTTTTGCAGTACATATAATTTTTTATTTTTTCTTTTCTTTTTTGGGTGGTGATGAAATATTCAATATTGTACACATCATGATCAATGATAGTGCACACCAAAATTTCAACATGTTTTGTTATCTGGATTTTCTTGATGAAAGACTAAAGGTAACTAGATTTGTGTTTTATATATCAAATGTTAATTAAATGATTGAATTTATCATGTTTAGTCTAATTAACCTTTTGGGATATATAAATGATGGTTTAATTGATTACAATCACACATAAATAATAAATATTCTTATAAAATCTTTAATTCGTCAGCTTCATATATGGTACAAAATGATATAATATTTAGATTGTTGGATTGCTGAGATGATAGCTAGTTTTCTAGTAAAGCGATATATAGTAGTAGCTAGAGAATGACAAAGCTTGGAACATGCAACGTAAATTAATTAAGGTATGAGAATAATATATCTTTAATAATAATGAGTAAGACATGCACCTGGGATAAATGCTGTTTTTCACAGCTTTCTGGCCGTACTTTCTCCACCGGTAGCCATCATCGAGAATATCGTCGGCGCTCCGAGTCTGAAACGCGAACCTAGGACGTGTTGTTCTTTTCATCCTACCACCTCTTCTCTTTTCCTTGTTACTACCCTTTTCTTCCAAACTTCCATTTTCGGACACTGTGGAACAGCTTTCCATCATCATGGGCATATTGTCGGAGAGCCCAGATGGGCCTGCAGAGAGAAGGCTGACCCAGTCAATTTCTGGGTCTGAAGGGGGGTGCATTAGTGAGGAGGATGGAAGGGAGGGCGTGAAGAGGAAGGGAGGGTTCTGGCCTTCCATTGCAATATTGATGATGATGATGGTAGAGGAAAATGAGAGAATATTGGAAGGTTTATAAAGGGAAAAGCTGGTGGAAGGTGAGAAGGGGTTGGACTGACCCACAGAGAGAGAGAGAGTGAGAGAGATGTGTAGGGTTAAAAGGGGGGGTTGTATTTCTCTCTCTTTCTCTTTCTCTCTGTAATTCTCTATGTCTTGCAACAAAGGTAAAGCCAACAACATTCCAACTACTTCTGTTCAACTGCCACTGCAAGAGAGACAGGAGACGTGCCCTAGCATGTATATCGTTATCATCAATGCATGCATTTGCATGGTCTTCATATATACATATATTTGGGACACGTTTTATATGTACAAGTAATATATATATGGCGTAGGTTAATTGTGGAACTATACGACACATGTTTGACAACTACAAATTTTAGCTTCATTAATAAAGTATTGTTTACTAACTTACTCTAACTCGGTTGTCATTATGACCATTTCAGATCATCTGCAGCTAGCAGTCCTTTTCTTTTCCTCTTTTTTTTTTTTTTTTTTAACTGCTTTTGGAATTATTGAAAACTCACAAGTGACGATGTCATGACGATTTCCATATTTTTCATACAATCCATACACACCTTACGAACTGAGGTGCTTTTTTTTTTCTTTTTTTTTTACAAAAGAGGAGCAATATTGGTATTATTTTTCTGAGATGCATTCAAAATCTTTGAATATGCCTTCTCATCCCTCATCCCAATCATCCACATACATTTTACAAATCAAATTTCAACTTTCAGACCCCTGTCTCCGTGGTGCCTAAATAACGTTTCAACCAACCTTAAATTTAACATTTTGAGGGATTTTATTTTTTTATTTTATTTTTGCATTTTTTTGCCTTGCTTTATGTCCATTGGAGTGAGGTGTGGGGAAGGTCAAGTGTGTTTGGTAACCAATATTTATATGGCGCTTGAACTCAAGAGATGTGCACCCAAGTCAGAATAGGATATGATTCTCCCTTTTATGGTTAAAATTTTGTTTTGTTGTAATATTGTAAATGACATAATAACATATTTACTATGCCACAATAAATACACCATTAAATCTATAAAATGTAATATGAACCACGATGTGAAGAAGCCAATATCTCCGACCATGGTTCATTGGTTTGGGTACCAGGGACGAGAGTGCTCTTGTGCCTCAACTATCAAAGGCTAGTAACCACTAGGTCAACTCATTTGAGCATGTGACGACGAAAGTGTGCAAAAGATCTTAATTAATATTTTCTCGAAACTAAACAAAATCTGAAGGCCTTTATTCTTCATCCGTGTTAATGAGCGGGTTCCTAATCCACTTTATGGGATGGTGATTAGGTCACCTACAAGGACTTCTAACCTACCCATCAAAGTTGACGCTTGACCCTTGTCCTCTACTACGGCCTTATGGGCAATCTGATTATGAAAATACGTACAACAAAATATGAGTCCCTAAAAACCCACTTAATTTACTAGTTGATAGTTACACAATCGCAAAATGAGGTACTTGACAACGTCTATGAACCCACATAAATTTCAATAAGACCGAAATTGATAATTTTCTTATTGCAGTAGAGGAGAGTGAAGTACATACAAAAAAACAGCACAAGGAAACATCGGAGCTCATGCATCCGATTTGAATCAGTAAAAGATCCCGTTTGTTGGCCTAGCAAATCTCAACTGCACCCAGCAGCCTCATCCTATGTCAAGCCTGTATTGCAAAAATTTTAAAGCCAAAACAGATGGATCTTGATCATTACTATTGTCTAAAAGCAACATTTGTGTGTATTGGGAATTGAATAAGATTGCTGCGTCAGCTGATGATCATCTTGCTAAGATAATCAGCTTGCTCAGGAAAATACTCTAAAAGTTCATCCTTGGTCACCCAAACAAAATCCTCACACTTTCCAATTTCGAGCTTGTTGGTTGCAATCACTTGGGACTTGAAGAAGAATCGCTGACAAAAAGAAAAGATAAGCAAGGGCATAAGACAAACAGTTGAAACACATTATCGATATTCAATGATCTACAAGGATATCAAGCATGACGCCACACACACATTAGCAAACACCAGAGCAAAGTAAAACTAACATAAAAAAATGTACCTTGAAAGATGGAAAGTCTGACTCATTCTCTTTTGGCTGTATAACCATATGACCCATTGGAGCATTTCCAACAAAATATGTGTGGGAAAGGTCTCCAATCACAGATTCTAATGCAGACTCTGCACACTGCAAACATTATGAGTTTATATTAAGAAGAAGAAGAATAAGAAGAAGATAAAACAAATTACAACTCACCTTGCGCAATGTATTCTCAGATTCATAAACTTTTTCTGGAAAATGCCAGACAGGCTTCTCGCTAGTAGCTCCATATGCTTTGCTATAGAGGAGGAGATAAAGTCTTCTGTCAAGTGCTCTCTGTAATGACCTAAAAGCAAAAAAAGACAATTTCACTGGGATAGATATGGCCTCTAGAAACCCCTTTACTAGAAGATGGGGAGGAAATGTGATATGCTAGGTTAACAATCAGCCAGAAAGAGATTGGTTGTTTCCTTCACAACCATCCTCATGCATTGAAGTGAATTTTTGTTTAAAGATAAACACAATACATTTTTCTTTTAACTTGGCTACATCAAGGAAATATGTCAGCTTTTACAATGCCTATTCATAGTCCAAATGAGCTAGGTGGCATCAAGAGTCAAACTATACAAAACTTCTCCTCAATCACATACAGACACGAAACCATCTAACAATGCTTTACACATGTCACAATAACAGATGAGGTTGCTTCACCGGAAAGGTAGAAGCTAAAGCAACAACCAAAAACAAACTCTACTTGCAATACCACAGAAATTGTCACACGAATGTCTGCTATCTCATAAGCATATAGTTGTCACACGAATGCCTGCTATCTCTTAAACAAAAGTATGCTCTACTGTTGACAAAATGATGTAGCATTGGGACCAAGACAGAGGAGGAGGAAAGGAACCTTGTTCTCTTTAAAGTGAATATAGAGAGTCCAAAAACTTTTGAGCAGTAAGATTGTTTCACGTAGCATCACTTTTTCATGCTCCTTTACTCAGAAAAAATGGAAAGAAATCTATTCATAATAAAGCTGCTTCGTACTTCTTATCATTCTTTTTGTCAGCTTCAGTGATCCGTGGAGCTGGTTCATAATCCATTTGGTAGTCACCTTTGCCCCTGTCGATGAAATTCAGTGTGACATATAAAGTTGTCAAGAGGGGGGAAAAAGGAAAGAAAGAAAATCCTATCAGTATCTGTCTCTTTATGTCTTTATATGAGAAGAAAGATGGGGGAGGGAGAGATATAGAGAGAGAGACTTCCATACATAAATTATAACTTACCAGCAAATTCTTAAACAAGTACTTACAAAGAAGCAACAGAATAAATGGATTTTGATAGCCAACTCATACACATGTTAATGTTAACAAAGTAAGTCAATAATGTACTTGACTTATACCCTTAATACAAGATATTGATATTTTCTGTATAGTATAATGCATACTAAAAGCTTCACACAATGAACTATACAAATGTATAGCAACAGAAATGTGCTCTGCATCCCAGAGTTCTAGAAGCATAATACAAACATAGGCATACAGATCGCAAACAATATTTCTGGTATACAACAGTCAAACTCCCCTTAGGTTCTCCCTTGTATACTCCCTGTGTACTTAGGGTTGCGCCCCTCTGCGCTCTTTTATATAATTATTTTGACTTATCAAAAAAAAAACAACAGTCAAACAAATCACCTAATAAACATTTACATTTTTTTTATTTACTGAAGCCTGAGTCAGCCTGAGCATCACACTAGCATTAAATATATGAAAGTTTACAATGACATTACAATTAGTATAAAAGTGTCTGTGAGAATAAAATATGAAACTTCATACACCTTAAAGTTCATAAGATAGGATGAAAAGAGAATTGTGTTTTTGAGGTTATGATATTGTTGGGGTGGGGGGGCGCAAGTGATAACTTAGTCTGAAAGAAAGCATATGCTGAAACTCAGATATCATTATATTGCGCATGGATTAGAAACCACTAAAACCAACAAGTCAGGATTCCATTACTTAAGTTTTTAAAATCTCGCTAAATTTTATGTTTTTTATGAGGTAGAGCCCCCAAAATTGATTTTTTTTTTTTTTTGCCCCCCTGGCCACCCCAAAGTTCTCTTCACCCCTGGTACTACGCCATAATCAGGAAACACCACTGCTCATTCAACAATTAAAGTTGATATCATAGAGACAAGACACCCAGGAACAGAACTACGATGAGTAGTACACTTTTAAGAATTCAAGTAGAACCAGCAAACAAATCATTGAGATATATGGCCAAGTGCACGAAATCCAAATTAAATCACCATTAAGAATATGCGATACATGTTAAAAACCCACGTTTTAAAAAATAAAAATAAACAAAATATCTTACCTAGAATTAGACTTATCTAAGAGTTCATCTGGATATCTCCGTCGATATTGCTGTCCCCAACGAAACCTAAACCAAAGAGAAGAAAAAGCAAACCCCAATATGAGCTACTGTTAAAGGAACAAAATCTCTCATTTCTCAGTCCGAAACCTCTGTTTGTCAGCTAAACGGAAGAAACAAAGCAAAATTAATCCAACACTTGTGGCCATATCGTGTTATTAAGTCTTCGTTACATGTCAAGCTAGACGCTGAGAGTCTCTATGCTCAAAAAAACTAAGAGAGTGAGATTGGAAATGACCGAAAAGTGACTTACGAGAACTCCTGAAACGCGTAAACCGCAGGGTCGATTTTCGGTATGATAACGGGCAAGCGCTCGAACAGTACGGACGCCAGGATTTTCTCTGGATTTGTGCAGAACCCTCGCGCTCTTACGAGCGGCCGAGCCAACGACGCTAGCGATCTCTGCATTCTCGATCTGTTTAAGGAAAGCACAAGGTTGTTACTTGATTTTCGTTCTTGTTTTACTTGAAGCTGTGTGAGTGCCCTAAGGTGAGCTTAAAAGAGTATTAATAATCAATTGAGATGGAGGAGGAAGAAGAAGAAGAAGGCGCGGAGGTTTTACCTGAAAGGGGTTGCCAGTGACTGGCGATGGCGAGGATGGCGAGGACTGGGAGTGAGGGTTTTCCACTGGATCTGTTTTTTTTCTTCTAAGGAAACCGGGCTTGTTGATTACCTTTCGACTAATGGGCTTAGCCCATTGGGACTTTTTGGGAGGGGGATTTGAGTGGTCTAAAGAAATGGGCTTGGCCCATTTTGGTTTTCGTTGGTCTAAAGGCTATTATCAAGGGACAATGATGTTTTTCATTTCAAATTAAATTGATAATATATATTTTATGATCATAATTTAAAATTAATATATCTAATGATATACATAATTTCACATTAATTAATTTTAAAAAAAAAAGAAGTGTTAAGATTAACTTTAGACAATGAAATTAATACTATAGGATATATTCTATTGAAAAATGCTAACCATACTCGCACTTCTTTAATACCACACCAACCCCAAAAAATTATTGATGTGTTAGTGTAACGTGACAGTGCTACATTAGCCCCCCCCCCCCAAAAAAAAAAAAAAAAAA
>CM017321.1:55355698-55396659 GCA_006937295.1 Carpinus fangiana
TTTTTTCAAAAAAAAAAAAAAAAAAAAAAAAATCCTAAAATGCCCAAAACTACGCCGTTTTGGGCGAGCCCAAAACGGCGTAGTTTTGGAGTGAAGGGTATCATGGGCATATATATATTTATATACCCATTATACCCTTAAAGGGTTGTAAGCGAGAGAAACTGGAAGATTGGGGGGGTAAGTGAGAGTTTTTTTGTATCGGGGGGATTATTGTAAATCGGTGGAAGATGGGGGGGGTGTATCTGAAGTTTCCCCTAATTAGAGAATGGCATTACTCATACTTTGCTTTCACTATTGAGAATTCACTACAGATCTAATTTCAAAAATGATACTAATAAAATTATTCTTTTCTTAAAGCTCAAAGAAAAAGGAACATACAAGCCTGCTGTAATCTTTCAGCAATATTTCAATATGTTCAGATGTAGCACACTCACAGCCTAACAGCTTTAAACATTCTTATACTTGATAGTGCAACTGCAAATTTTGAATGTACCTTATAAAGTGCATCCTTATGTACAATGGTTGCCAATTCAATTTCTCGAAAGCCTCATCTTGAAATTTGATCAGTTTAAGAGTGCCTCGAAGACAAGAACTTTGATCCACCAATTAGAATCTGTCAATTTAATTTATTGAGGGAAATAGGGTACCAGGTAAATTTAACTTGAATAACAATAGTGCTGTAGGAGTGGAAATGGAGATCAGAACAAAGGCTTCTTTCCATTTAACATTCCCATCAAGTGCTCAAAAACCCGGACCCCTGCGTCGCGCAGACCAGAATGCATGTACTCATTGGTGATCCACAGCCTAATCCCTGCTATCTGAGAAGCTGTTTCCGTAGCCAGCTTGAAGTTGACAAACATATCTTCATAATAAACAGCAGCCGCAACAGGTACCTGTCAGCATGGAACGAAATAATTTGATAAATTAACAGACAACCCAAGTGATGAAATGACCTTATTTCTCCATCATTAAGGGAGTATATAATGAACAACAAATCTGGGCCACTGGAAAGATCAGATCTCCACCGGAAAATCCTACAGCCAATAAAAATTTAAGAAAATTGACTAGAACATCAAGACTCCACACCTTATTATTATTCAGCACGGTAGTGTCATATAGTGGAGGCCAATCCTCCTTCTCAGCCAATATATGAGCAACATCTTTGAATCGCCTCAAAGCATGAATCTCATCAAACATCCAGGGGAAGATCATCTGCAGAACAACCAAGGATCGTATGTATTCAGGTAATAATCAAACACTACAAGCAATACCATGGTAAAGGCCAAATCCAATGAACTTCAGGTTTTGCACTGTAAAAAGTAACTTAAGCAATTTGGCTCCTACTATCAGGCATACCAGTGACTAGAACCAATACCTAAACAAAGACAACCATTTACAGCAACCAAATTAAAAACCCATAACTAAAATATTGGATGCAAGAGAATGTTAACATGTTCAAAGTCTCAGAGTGCACAACAATATCCATATCATGAATAAAAGGTCAAGAAAAATCAGCAGATGCTCACAAGGTAGACCATAGACCAACAAAAAAAGAAAAAGAAAACTCTCATCGCCCTTGGATATCATAATATTAGCATTGATTGTGCATTATGTGATCAGTTTATCTTTGTATATACTTTTTGCAAGTTCTTTTCTTCCAGAAGAACTTCTAAGTTTTGTATGAATGGGAAAGGCAACAGGCAGAAAGAAATGCTTCCACTATATTTGGTCATTGCAAGCAGGGTTACACATAAGTCAACAGTCCACCCCCTAAACCAGTTCTAGTCTCTATAGTTGTAAAAATATTGGATGCATCAGGGCAAGCAAATCTTAAATCGACATAAGTTTTAAATAACAATATTTGCGACTGTTTCTAGTATCTAAATAAGAAATAGAGAACTTGCCCACTCCCATGAGCAACATAAGACAGAAAAATTGCAGCAGTATAAAGAGCATAAAGACATCCCACTCTGCTATAAGATAAGATAGAGGTAGTGGTGAAGTACATGGATTAGGTGCAAAATATCCGTTTATATTGGTGAATCCAAACAAAGAGGTATGCATATCCATATATCAAATATGTGAATAAGCTTTTCAGTTCATGGTTTCCTAAATAAGATTCTGGCTTTATGATTTTCTGAAAATCCTGCATGTGGTGTAGTGGGTCGCAAAATTAACTAAAACACAACTCACAATTATCCCACAAAACCAGGAAAATTCAAGGATTTGCAGGAAGCAAAAGAAAAATCAATTCTAGAGTGTTTCTAATTGAAAAACTGAATTAAAAATAAATAAATAAACAGGGGGCAGCCAAGCCGTCCTTATGAGGCTCAAATACAAATAGGACCACAGCCCAGAGAAAAACAAAAGACAAAAATAACTTGCCGCAATCTCAGTCGATCAAGCCTTAAGCTCGGTTGAACAAGCTTTGACATCGCACAACAAAAAATCTAGAGAAACATCCTCGGTCAATCGAACTACGACCAAGGCTGTCGGGAATTAATACTAAAGGGACCTGATCATACCAGTCGATTAAGATTCAACCGAGACATCAATGAACTTCCTGAAACAGACTTTCGTATTTCAATTGACAGGCAGTTTTGACCAAGTAAAAATTGGAATTCGAAAATCTTCATGAAATATGAATATGTAGCCCTTTGAATAAGTTTTCCAATGCCATCAAAATTGTCTTGAACCGATATTGGAATCACAAGGGTATGGTCAGTTTACTATGACTGGTCTGCTTGTAATCTAGCCTGCATATCCATCCCTACAACATCTACCGTTTACCAATCAGTTATTATTCTGGTACAACAGACTCCAATAACTGTGGGGGAATTTATGGTTGCTAGTCAGTTCTAAGGTAAAACGTTAGTGTAATGTGTACCTCTCCCGTGAAAAGCACAGGGCAACCTTTTGAAGCCTTGATTGCATCAAATTTCTCCTTGTATTCACTCCTTATTCTGTGAGCAGACCACCGTGACGAAGCACCCTTATAGAGAGTAGAGTGGAGAGGAATTAGACATTTTCAAGAATTTTTTTCTGTAAAATATAATTTGATTTGGAGAATTAAAGATAATAAAGAAGTTTTACCTGACAGTAAATAGATTCATGCAGAAGCGCATATAGTGGGTTTGTATCAAAAGCTAACCACTTCTCAAACTGCATAAACAGAATGACTTGAGATTGATTCTAAGAATGAGATTCAAAACCTAGGATTCAAGATCAATAAGAAAGCAGTAATTATCTTACAGCATTCAAAAAGTAGTAACTGATTTGCTTTGGTGCTCCTGGAACTATTACAGGATCCCAGACCCCCTCAAGCCTATAGGTCATGGTAAAACATAGAGATGACTTAAAAACATAGTAAAATTGTAAGTTCACAACAATTGTGTCGGTATTTATGGTGCCTTACATATAGTGCAACCGCTCAAAACCAGCAGAAGTTCCTAAACAAGAGAGACCAAGAGTTTGCAGTCCCCTTGGGGTTAAGATACCCCCAGATGGAAGAAGCACCTATACAAAAAGAGAAGGAGGAAAAAAAACAAGGAAGAGGGAGAATGGAGGGAGGGGTAATATTCAAAAGAATTAGCATGAGCTTTCTGCATTTGGAAAAATAACCAAATCATATGTGGCAGATCCTCACCCCGCCTCCTTCAGACTCTGCTAAATACTTAACAACTTCACGAACAATTTCAATATCCTGAGGATACTTCTTGTAGTACTTCTCATTCTGATGCATAATCGGTTCAAAGCATGCCCTATACACGGAATCTGCTGTGCATCCATTTCCAATTGGAGGGATTCCTCCGGTTAGAAGGACTCGTTTCAATCCTTGTGGTGCAAAACTCAAATAGGTAACCGCACAAAAACCACCATAACTCTACACAAGAAAAAAGAATGAGTTGTCATCTAATTAATGAGACGGGTTGGCTAAAATGAACTACAAGCAAAAATGAGACAGTAACTAAAAGCTAGGAATATATTAGCTTACAAGGAGAAAACCTAATACAAATACACACATGTACACATGCACATATACTTACACATATGCATAGATATGTTGACACAAAAGAAAACATTCTTTCTACATGCTAGTATATTTTTCTCTTTTCTCAGGTCTAACACTTGCGACCAGATTGAAGCCCCTGCAGAGGGGCAGAACCATAGCGGTGTCCTGAAAGATCACATGCATTAAAAAACACCAGAAGCCAATAATAATCTTTATACCTGACCCAAAACAGTCCAAGGTCCAGCATCTGGAACAAGACGTACTCGAATAAACTCAGCATCATTTACTATATTGTCAGCTCGAAAATGTTTCAAGTAGTCAGCCAAATCCTCTGCGGACTTAAATTGTAACATAGATGATGCTGTCAAAGGAGTTGATAAGCCTGTTCCTCGCTGCAAAAAATTATCATCAGCAGGAGAAAACATAATCTACATTGTTATCAAATACAAATAAGCATTCAGAAAACCGTGCCTGATCCATCAATATCAGACGAAATTCTTCACAAGCTTTTTGTACCCATCCGCTAGCTTCGGTTGGTCGAGGGCACTCAAATCCAGGTCCACCTTGTAGGTATAATAAGTATGGCAGTGGTTGATCTTCTTTCCCAGCTGCAACAAAATTCTATATTAGCAACAGACAATAGATGTATATTAGTGATTAAATTATTAAAATATTTTTAAATTAGACGTTTGTGTAGAAACCAAATAATCAATCCATTTAAGCATTTTACGGAATTAGAATCTAAAAAAAAGAAAATTTGCTTGCCAATGACACATCTATATCCACCATTCAATAAGAAACAGATTAGATAATTAAACCAGAGAAAATAGTCAGTGCCAATAGATAAGATAAACAAAACACAGAAAATAGTCATGGAAGTTTATAAAATGGAAGCTTCACATCTATGTAATCCATAGAGAGCTACTGCTAGCACGCTTATGCAAAAGATATCCATTCATGTTGAATTTCACAGGTATGAGTTCCTGCTGCAGTTGCCAGAATGCAACAGTGTAGCTTTCTTAGTTCAGTTTGCAAAATAACTAAGACCCGTACATATCATCATATAGGAATTCCAGTGATAAAAATGTATTAACTGCCTGCCTGACTCATACAAATCTTGTTTCCCAGACATACACCTTGTAAAAATTATTATTATCATTTTAAAAATAGGAAAATGGAGCAAAATGAGAGCAACACTGATGAACTTGCCACTAATTTAGTTAATATTATCTAGGATTCCAACCATTCAACAGACAATAACCTGCTAATAGCACAAAAAGTACACTAATTTGATGGAAAGTTACGTAGTCNATAGAGAGCTACTGCTAGCACGCTTATGCAAAAGATATCCATTCATGTTGAATTTCACAGGTATGAGTTCCTGCTGCAGTTGCCAGAATGCAACAGTGTAGCTTTCTTAGTTCAGTTTGCAAAATAACTAAGACCCGTACATATCATCATATAGGAATTCCAGTGATAAAAATGTATTAACTGCCTGCCTGCCTGACTCATACAAATCTTGTTTCCCAGACATACACCTTGTAAAAATTATTATTATTATTATTATTTTAAAAATAGGAAAATGGAGCAAAATGAGAGCAACACTGATGAACTTGCCACTAATTTACTTAATATTATCTAGGATTCCAACCATTCAACAGACAATAACCTGCTAATAGCACAAAAAGTACACTAATTTGATGGAAAGTTACGTAGTCAATATCCATTACAAGTTGTTGGTCTTAGACAGTTGGGCTATGGTCGAATATAGAGATAAAGTACGCACTTAACAAACCAAAGCCAAATAGCTTTGCACCTAGACATATAAAAAAATGACAAAAGCAGTTGGAGAAGAAGTCTGAATTTAAAAGTCAAGAGAAAATTGACTTTCCTTTTAGTGGGGTCCAGGCCATTTGACAATTTTGGTTCATTTACGACCAAAATTCATGCACATTTGATTGCTGAAACACAAAATGTAATTGAAAAAACAACATAAAACAAAGAACTATAAATCATAGAGCATGTTCCATAAACAAAAGTCCACTCAACTAAATCCTAATAATATAATCACCGACACCGTCATTCGTTTGATTTTTTTTAACCATTCCTAATTTGAATCCAAAACAAAAGAAATCAAAACTTCGTTCTCTTTTACTTTCCTCTGTGTTATCAGCCACCAAATTTAAAAGCACAAAAATAGAATAGAACTCAATCTCATAATTACGTTATAGGACACTGATCAGATGGTAATTCACAGGTAGTAATACGAATTAAGCCTCGCTTCAACCATTTGGTTGACGTATATACCTGCGACTACTTCGCGAGCGAAAATGGATATCTTAGGAGAAGCGAGACGATCGAGAGTGTGGTCGAGGGGCACAATGAAGCGATGGTCTCGGAGCCTGAGCTCCGGCACTGAGTACCAGCTTCCGGCGACGTGGTCCGGAGAGGATTCGCCCGCGTTCGAGTTATCTCCTGCCATGCAGGTAACCGTAGGAGCTCTAATTCGGTGGTACTGGAAGCAGAAAAGTCTGGTGGCTGCAACCAGCAAAACACTGCGAGGGGACGAATAATACGGGCGAGAGAGGTGGAGTGAGTTTGACAAGGAGGGTGGCGCGTGAGTCGCGAACATTTGGTAGGGGGAGAGTGCATAGCCTTGTGTGCGGCGCATAATTTTGAATAGTTGCGGACACGTGGGTAGATCAGAGCGATTGGGGTTTGAGACGAGATGATGTAAGATAGCCTGAGTTGAATAGATATGAAGCCTTTTAAGTCAAAGTAAACGTTATTAATTTTTTTTATTTAGAAACGTTTTGATTTATTATTATTATTTTTTTAAGATATGTTTTGATTTATCTTTTGCTCATATTTTGTAAATCTCTCTACTAGAAAATTGAATACGTGGATAATTTGTAGCTCACAAATTTAATGGTAAATGTATTAAAAATTTAACAAAAAATAGGTTTTTTTTTTTTTTTTCCCCCCTAAAAGCACAAACATTATTAAAATGCGGGTCAAAATTTATTAGTATCTAGCCCAGCTGTGGGAGAGAACATGTTCAGTCTTGCAAAGATCACGTGACGCGTGTAAAGTAATATGGAAACACTAAAAACTATCCCATGTACAATTTTGTCGTAACAATTCAATATTTTAAGGAATAAATGCATTTTTTGTCCATTTAGTTTAGAGTTTGGGCAAATACTTCATTGAGTTTTAAAAAGTGATTTAGTTACTCCTTAATGTAAGCAAAAAAGAACAAATCAGTCTCTATTATTATAAAAAATAAAAAAATTCGTTAGCATGTCGCATCAACACAAATCAAGTCAGTCAAAAGGGTAGTCAAACCACCTCATGGCCATTGAGAGTGGTTCATCACCCTTTTTTTTTTTTTTCTTTTTTCGGTAGTAGTGTTTATTTTTATTACTTTTTTTGCCATTTAGAGATGGAAGAACCACCCCCAATGACCATAGGGGTGTTTTGGCCACCCGAAGATATGCTCATAACAATTATAAGGCCATGGGTATGGTTCGACCACCACCATTTAGCTCGATAATAAATTCGGTGAATTTTTGTAACAATAGAGACTAATTTATTCTTTTTTGCTTACCCTATGGAGTGATTAACCACTTTTTTAAAACTCGTTAAGTTATTTGTCAAAACTTTAAGTCACAAGAATCCAAAGTACTAGTCTAAGGGTTGGTTAGAACTGTCATACTAGCTTTGCAAGATTGTTGTGGGGGGTAAAAACTTGGTTTACATAATTACTCATATATGATTGCACGTACGGATATTATATATCATATTAAAAAAATAATAATAATAATTAATATATCTAAGTGGACAGAAGCTCTTGAACTTTTGTTAGTTAGTAGGCCATCTCTCAGTCATTAAAGGTACATCCAATTCGGCATTATGTAATGTGTTGTAATAAATTGGAGATCTTTGTCAATACTCAAGACTTTGCAAGGACAGGATCAGAGAGTTGGAGCATTCTTATTATGCAGGGGATGACTTTCATTCCAATTTCCACCGTTCCCTTTCGATTGGTTTGATTTTTGTTTCCTCAAGCGAGTCAGAATGTCCCATGAACGAGCTATAATTGTTGAAAAACAGTAAAATAAAAAAGAAAAATGAATAAAATATTTGAGCATTTTGCTACAGAGATTGCCCAAAGGCTGCTAATGCAATAATAACAAGTCGAAAAATAAAAATAAAAATTATAGATAAATTATAATAAAAAAAGTTGTATATCCCTCTTGTTATTAACGGATAACATCCACTGACAACTTGCTGGTTGCCTCGAATGAGAGTCATGGTTTCCAAGAGTGTCGTTTACAGGCTTCAACAGAGGAGCGCGTGGATAACGAAAGAGGTAGTTAGAGAATGCAGCCTTTCCCACCGATTAAAGTTGGCGTAGGCGGCGCACCCAAAACGCCTGCCCCTCAATTATTCGCATAGATATGTTAGACCGTCAAGTCAACCAAACAAAATACCAAGCTCCCACACTCCCACTCACCTCTCTAACAGTCTCAAAGAATTGATCGAAAATGGGCTTCATCGCCGCCCTCTCTAGAGCCAAGTCCGCCGTGAAGTGCCATGCCATGCTCCGCCGCATGAGCAATGTTCCCGAGAGCACCGTCTACGGCGGCCCGAAGCCCCAGAATCCCAACCAAAGAGTGACGCTGACCCACTTGAAGCAAAAGCACAGGAAGGGCGAGCCCATAACGGTCGTGACCGCCTACGATTACCCGTCAGCGGTGCAACCACATCAGCTCTTCGAATTCCTACCATTGGTATTGGGGCTGGACCTTTTTGCAGCGGGCAGGTTAGATCATTTATCGAGCTATATAGCTCTTTGCTGTTATATGTGTGCTTGAGATGTCTATGTATGTACTCCTTTTTTGGTGTTGAATTGATTGCAGGCTAATTGAGTTAGTTTATTTAACAAAATGTAGCTCTACCTTTATTTTGTTAGTAAAGATGTTGGTTTTATATGTATTTGCGTTTGGAATTTTCTGATTATTTGTGTGTATAGCCACAATTGCTCTATTACTTCAAAAGAACGAATCAAGTTGTAATTGAAGCTCCCTGAATTGCTTAAAAAGCTTAGTATCACCTAGTAAAGAACTAATGTGGGACTTAAATACCCATAAACTCTTTTATAATCCACTCACTGATCATACTCTATGTGAGCTAATCATCCTCCCATTGTGGGAATTGGTGTTACAAAGTGTAATAGGAGGCTCTTGATGGTTATAATAGGGGATTGTCATGGGACCTTAAAAACTATTGTCCAACTTTACCTAGAGTTTCTGTTGATACAAGAAGGTCAAATAAGAGTTTTCTTTACTGAGCAGGGAAAAAAAAAATGTCAGTTTAGAAAGGAAAAAAACAATTGATTGTATCAAATAGAGCATAGGCATTGATTTTGTCAAGCCTCCAGCAGTTTATTTAAACTTTTAGTACGGAGCTTACTAGTTATTTGTAGAATCCATAATAATTTTGGCTTTCTTTTTTTGCTGTTGTTGCTATTCTTTGTTTTCTTATTTGACAGATATATTGAACCATATTTTATAAGAAATAGCCCCTTCTTAAACTGTTATGATCATGTGGATATTAGATTAGTATTAAAACAATTTAAAATCGTCTGGAAAGTTCTTGAAGAAGATGTTATAGCCTACTTTATGGTAGAAGTGAATCAGTCCTTAGAGGCCTTGCATTTGGTAAGAAGTCGGTTCAAGTTAATTACATTGGCATTTTCGCCTTTGCCTCTTTGGGTTTGTAGCTTTTGCAGTAACTTAAATTGGCAACTCCTGTAATAATATGAATATTTTCCTTTGTGCTTCAAAGAAAGGTTTTTTAGTCCATTGACAGAGATGATATCATTAGTGATAGATATTCCACACACACACACACAAACACAACCAAAAAAAAAAAAAAAGGATCTCCTCCTCTTATTAAAGCAAGAAAAATAAAAAGGAAACAGTGGAATAGGTGTCAAAGGCTGGCCTTTAGACTACTCTAGCTATTGTTAGACTTTAGAAGTGATTAATCTTTTCAGTATTCTAATTGGTTTTGAAAGCAAAACAGAGAGTGAACTTTAGGTACATTTGTTGCCTTTTCTTTTATTTTGGGGTTTGCTTGCAGGGCAGGGGGTTGTTTAGAAAAGAGTCAGTTGGAAGATTCATCCTGGTTGTGGTTCCGCTTGTGATGATTTTTTTATAACTTTGGTTTCATTTATGTTATGATCTCAAGCTCACTGCTTTCTGTGTAACTACAAAGAGATTGGGGTAGAAACAACCTAGCTTCCCATTCTGATGTGTGAATGATAGTGGGCATTGCATAATTCCAAATCCAAACTATTTCCTGTCAAAATAATGGCGTACCTCCTCTACTTGTTTATGTTTCACTATAATGAAACTTCATCATTGATGCAGGTTCTAGTTTACCATGATTTGCTTGGAATGCTTCAGCATCCCCATCATGCCAAGGTTTGGCTCCAGAACTGCAACTCTGTCTAAATTTTCTCTCCTCTTCATTTCATTTGAATGTTCCAGTCATGAGCGACTGTCCCTTTTGCAGGTTACACCGAAGTTCTGTAAGCAGTATGCAAATGTGGGAGATGTCATCAACGAAGCTCTATTGGAGTACAAGGAAGAAGTCACAAATGGTTCATTTCCTGGTCCTGTCCATAGCCCCTATAAAATCAGTGCGAGTGACATCGACGGCTTCTTAAATGAGCTGCAGAAGTTAGGTTTGGACAAGGCAGCATCTGCAGCAGCTGAAGCATCTGAGAAGATTGGCACTGCTTAATCCCGTGTTGGTAAAAGCCCAGCAAGTGATTGATTATGGCACTGGTTCAGCAAGTAGTTTATTTTCAGATAATTCTACCGGCAGCCTTCTTCCGGTGGTTGGGTTTTGATTTAATTAGCATTTTTATATTTTGCCACTTCTTTAATTGATGAAAATGTCCTTTTTTACAGCAGTTGAATGTAGTTGGCAGTTTGTTAGCATTTCATTTGAAGAACATGTCAAATATAAACGCTTAGAAGGGTTTTATCTTAATTATTAGCTGTGCATACTCAGGCTCTTGTCTTCCTAATGGTTAGCAGTTGGAATTAAAGAAGTATCAGTGCTCCGGCCCTTCCCCAGTTCCCTTTTCTCCTTCTGTAAAGTTGAATGGCACGTTTCGTCTCATACACAGGGCCTTCTCCGGTCACATAGGCTTGAATGTGCCGTCGGAAACCAACTTTTAGGCACGATCGAAAAAGTTATTCTTACATAAAGTTATTGTAGCCCGGAAGCAACAGCAAAAAAGGCTTAAAAGGTGATTACGAGATGACGTCTCTTATGAGCAAGCAGCATCAGAAAAAAGACTCAAAGCCTGAGCAATACAAGTAGCCCAAGTGAATATTTAACACCAAAACGTTTTGTCATCAAGCAGGTAGATAGGATCTCCTTTTTGTTTTATTCCTTCTGTCATGGAATGTGATTGAAGATCTCCGGTGCAGAAATAAACGGTAAAATTGCAATATTAGGGGAGCTGAGGGTAATCTCTACCGTTGATTGTTGATTTTTTCACGGGAGAATCGCTGGAGGCAAGCCAAACTCATTATTGTCGAACTTTTTGTTGGGTGTCGAATCAAGCATAGAAATTGTGATTGTTTCTTTTTTGTATACAAGATTTGGACTTGATACCTATTCCATTGTTTACAAGTTGAGGTAGGCTGAAAATATGAGTGGCCAACCTGCTGGTTTTACTAACAATCATCGCGGAAAAATTATAGACCTTGTTTGGCAAACCCCAGCACGTTCCCCAACCCCCAGGACACTGTTCCTTGAGCCTTGTGAACTGATCCACGCCTGCCTGCCTTCACGTTTCCTTGGGCCAGTTTTTCTGTTAAATGACCATAATACCCTCATAGTGAGTAAAGACAAAATTTCAAGTTCTTCCCGTGCAACTTCTTCTTCGTCAAAATTTCAAGTTCTTCCTGTACCACTTTTGAGTTAAAACTGGCGAAAAAACCCTCATCATCCCTTGCAGCTTCTTCTTCGTCAAACCATTTTTGCTCTCCCTCAGGAGTGAGGGAAAAGCTCTTTGCTTGCCGCTTTCTCGTTGTGGGTAAGAAAAAAAATACCGTTCAAAATAGAAGAGCGAGAGGTCTTGTTGAGAAATTGGTCATTGAGAAATTTTTTTTCTTGATCGCTGCTTTCTTGTTGTGGGTAAAGGTTGCTGTGGGTAAAGGGAGGGGTAAAATAGGAATTGGGGAATTACATTTTTTCAAACCAGCCGATGTGTCTTTTGCGCCGTACCTGGAGCCAAAGGAAACAGTACTATGTTTTTTTTGTTGGGGAATGTGAGGGTGTTTGCCGACAACAACAACAACAACAATAATAGTGGGAAAAAATATCAAAAAGAGTGACAAAGATTAAAGAGATGGTAATTCCGTGTTCTTAGATCTCAAATTCTTATATTTATCAATTCAATAGGTAATGAAAAATAAAAAAGAGAGGAAAAAAAAATAAAGTTGTCCAAACAAAAAGAAAAATAGGTGAAATAATATACAAATTCAATTACCTCTTAAAAGAGAATCTATGGTATGATCAACGTCCAAGGATTCATATTTGATAAATGTTACACAACGCTCCGCTCTCACATTTTTAAGCGTGCACACCTTGACTTGACAGTGAGAATTACAATTGGACTCAAAATTTAGTAATAATAATGATCAATTCATAATCTAGTAACAATTTTTACTTTCATGTTAGAGAGCATGCACACAATTGAATTAAATGAGTTATGTTATAAGTGACCTATATAGTCTTATATTCCCATCTTGACACGACCCAAATACAACACGCAAGCACGAGTTCCTTGCTTACTTGAAATTTTGATTCCAAAACACAACGAAATTTTATAAACTAACTAAAGTGCAACAGATTGAATGCTGAACTTTTGGTGTCGATCGCAGCAAGCATTATTGAAGCATTTGTATTATACACTTGTGTATAATACAAAAAAGTGGGGGTTTGCTAAGAACCAACAAATATTAATTTTTTTGGCATCTTGAAAAGGCCAAAAAAATAACTTAGGAAAAATTAAAAGGTTTAAGCACGTGTGACATTATGATTGCCGGTAATATCTTTCAACTCTTCCTAAAAAATCTAATATCCCCATCATTTTATATTACAAAATCTGAATTCTACCGTACAATTCAAAAATCAACATATTTATACATTTGAATATGCGGTTTGGCCATGAAATAGGCAAAATGTTGGTACTACCGGCCTAAACCAGAGAGCACAATTGCAAAAAACATGGAAGGCATACTATAGGCCAGACCAAGCAAATTAACCAAAACAAAGAAAGGCCTGAATACAAAATTTGCCAAGAGAAGGGTAAAAGAAAGCACATCGAATATCAAAAGCTTAAAAAAAATTGTAAGATTCAAAATAAAGGATAATGGAATAGTTCTATAATTCCACCAAAAATAAGCACTTAACGTGTATAGCTTAGATGAAGAAGAAGAAGAAAAAAATAATAATAATAAACCCTTAACAGAAAGGACAAATTAGAAAATGCTTCTCGCATTCAAAATAATTGAAATTCAAATATCACAATAGTCCAACATAAACATCGAGATCAAGAATAACAAACCATAAATTCTAAGAAATTTACCCAACAACATTTCATTAAGGCCTAGTGTGCAAGCATAAGAGGCTGCGGGAGAGAAGGAACAAGCTAAAAGCAATTTTAAATTTTAAGAATGAAAAAGAACTAAACTACAATCACTAAAAGCAACAAAAATCCTATTGTGTTACCATTTAGTTTTTTCAACCAGATCCCCTTCCCCCAAAAGAGAGAAAAAAAAGACACACACACACACATCACATTTCACACAGGGAAAAAGTCATTGCATATTTTATAAGAGAAAGGTACCATATATAGATCAGAAACAGATCAGCAACTAATTTAAAACGACTTACTAATAAGTTCACTAAATAAGCATCAATAATGACCAAGTAATTAAAGATTACTACAAATTTTCTTCTGTTTAGGCTCAGATTTCCCCTTTTCTGATGAGAGCAGCTTAGGTATTACATATTTCCAACAATCTCCTTAAACTCTCCATCTGCATGTCACTGCTGAAAAATCTTCTCACAACACTTGGTCGCCTGCGTATAAACAGCCATCTACCAATATATCAATGTTAAAATGCCGACAAATGCTTTGCCTCATAACCTATTCACTTGTTTCATCATACATTTTTGGGAGAATAATGTTACTTTTCAAAGACACAAAAACAAACAAAGAAAGGCATGAACTATATATTGTGTGCGTGGGCGTGTGCGCAGTTGTGAGCAAAGAAAGAGGAAAGCTACCAGTTTGAACTCCAAATTATTCATACTCCTTAGCCAACCACAACTTTCCACAATAAAATTACTACTATGGGTTGTATTTTTGCGGGAAATTTTCATATTTACACACACAACTACACTGGAAGCCCAGGTTTTCATATGTATAAACATTTACAATATGTCAAACAAACATTGAAAAGAAAGCCCATCAGCATGCTCTTCGAAAGGAGTCAGGATTTTATTTTTCTTATCATTGCTCTTTAAAAGAATAGTCTACAATCACTTGCACTCATAATAAAAATAAGTTTGGTTCCGAAGGAGCAGAGAGAACCTACAAATTTGGTCAAAGTTCTTATCCACATTAATCTTGCTCCTACAATTTCAAAATTTTCAACATCTTCTGCAATAAATTGAATTTTATTGCTTCATGTGTGCTTTGCCAACCAATGATTTATAAGCATCACTTTATCTTCACTTAAACTGTTTGGTTGTATCAATCCATCAAAGTTGGGAGAATTCCATAGGGGTCACAAGCATAGGCCTTGGAATCTATATAGACTATATTGACCTCCCATACCTCCCTAATCCCTCATGTTTTCCATCATCCTTCCCCCAACTCCAATCTCAACAAAAAATCCAAGATTTATTCAACAAATACCTCACCCATGCAGCCATTGAGAGGCAAAAAAAAAACACAAAAAAGAAGAGATCACTTGTGTGAGCAACGAAGAATGAGTCCACCATAGCAATCCAGTATTATTCTTAAAAGGTATTTTAACATGTAGCACCCAAAATGGCGTTAAGAGTGTCGTGCATCATTAATTACAACAATAAGATAACAAGCAATTAATAATCAAAGAAATATATCATTACTTCCCCTCACAATAGCCAAATATTATTATCGGTTCAGAAAAATCAAACCATGTATGGTTTGATCATGTCATGATGATATAAAGATACTAACCCTCTCAGAGATGGTGTGACCTTTCCAAATCCATTCTTTTGCAAGAATGCCTGAACCTACTTAAAACAAAAAATGAAAGCTAAACATCATAAATCAATAAAACATCACTTAAATTAACAAAGATGTGAAGAATCAAACAAATTAGTCTACTTTAAAAGTAATTCCTTAATTTACCATCCACTTGCTCACACTCCCTGAAAGACAGCACGGTGATATCAACATCGTTTAACCCGCAACGCACCACAGCTTGATAGGCCTTAGTCTGGCGTCCAGCAGCAACCTCCTTGGCCACAAATGTAATATAATACCTCATCACATCGCAAGACTGAGACATAGCTTTCAAAACTTTCAGAAACTTCAGCTGAGGACTTTCAGGCTACACAACAAATAATATCAGTCACATAAATGGAATAGAAAACTTCCCTCTTAACAAATATTCATAAATTTTGTTTAAGGAAAAGAAAGACCAACCTTGTGGGTGTGGATCCAGGTGTTGTATTCATCAATTGCCAAATTCGAATAGCGTATGAACCTGCGGGCTTCAACCAGAGTGTTGATATTGCGTGGTTGAATTATACCAAAAGCGATAACCCCACGCATGGAGGGAACATCAAAGCCCTAAAACAACAAACAACGAACGAGTGAAAGGCGTACATATATATATATATATATATATATGAGTTTGTAGTAGACGAAGCGAATTAATTTTACTTACATCACTCTTCAAAACGTGTTCCTTGTAGAAGGCGTATTCTTCGTCGGTCATGCTATGCCAATTACATATATCATTATAGAAATCAGAGCTGCTCACTTGTTTCTCTTCTTTTTTTGGATGAATTCTCACTCGCTTTTCGGGCTTGCCGTGGCGGATCTTGTCGGCGTGGGGACTAGGGTTGAGGCGCCTGGATCGCCGAAGAGGAGCAGGAACTGAGGCACGGGGCGTTCGCTTTCGCTGTTGTTTTTCCTCGATAGGGGGATCACCTAAATCAGAAAGAGGCGGCTGTCCTCTCTTCTCCTCCTTCTTCCTCTCTATATATGGAGGGAGATTCAAAGCCCTCCTAAAAGCCATAACCCCATACATGGTGGGAACAAAAGAGCCCTAAAACAACAAACAATGATCGAGTGAAAGGCGTGCATATATATATATATGAGTAGGTAGTAGACGAAGCGAATTAATTTTACTTACATCACTCTTCTTCAAAACGTGTTCTTGGAAGAAGGCGCATTCTTCGGCGGTTATGTCAGGACATGCTTCATAATTCAAATCAGAGCTGCTCACTAGTATCTTTTCTTTTGTTGGAAGAATTATCACTCGCGTTTCGGGCTTGCCGTGGCGGATCTTGTCGGCGTCGGCATTAGGTTTGAGGTGCCTGGATCGCCGAAGAGGAGCAGGAACCGAGTCACGGCGCGTTCGCTTTCGCTGTTGTTTTTCCTCGAGAGGGGGGTCACCTAAATCAGAAAGAGGCGGCTGTCCTCTCTTCTCCTTCTTCTTCCTCTCCACCACCTTAACCATCTCTCTCTCTCTTGGCAGAAACCCTAGCTGCAACGATGAATTGTCAGCCGACTCAGCCGCACCACAATGCCTCCCGCTCACGACTCTTTTATGTTCTTTTCCTTCTTCTTTATAGTACAAATGAAATGCCTTCTTTGCCCCTTTTCTAGCCACTTTGTTTATTTAAGTGAAAAAAATGTTTTAGCCTACTTAAGTATCGTTTATATTGTGATTATCCTTCTAAATTTAAAAAAGTAACATTAAGGCCTCACACAGTCACACATACCTATACATATTTTCATTTTTCTTTCAAAATACCCTTAAATTTATTAATAAATAAAATTATATATATTAACCATTTGAATAATAATAATTAAGGGTGCTAATATGAAAAAGGTAACCCAATTGTTTTTTATTTTTTTAATAATCTTAATTTTTTTTTCCAATAGTTATTTTTAATAAATCTAAGGGTAATTTGGGAAGAAAAATACAAAAGTAGTAGACTCAGCAAATGCTGCTCTTACAAAGATAATAAGATCATCAGCAAAGAGAATAGGAGAAATAAGATAGCAGTACCTAACAATTTTAATACCTTTGAAAAGACCAAAAGATTTAGGGGTGAAATTTAAAACCGTCTAACCGCATCCACTAACCGCTAACCGCACTAACCGTTAACCGCTAACCGCTTTGAAAGCGGTTAGTAAAAACCGCTAACCGCCTAGGCGGTTAGCGGTTAGCGGTTAGTGGGTTTTGAAAAACCGCATAACCGCTAACCGCCTTTTATTAAAATATAATATATACTTATATTATATATAAATTTCATATAATAAATAACAATGTATTATTGTAGCCTAGTGGTAATTACTCTGCCCTTTCACCCAACAGACTTGTGTTCGATCCCCCAATTAGCCACTTTTGTTAAGCTTTATATTTTTATTATGTATATAATATAGAAGTGCAAAACGACGTCGTTTTTCACTTCTATATATTCTTCTCTTACTAACCCTAAACCTAAAAAACGAAAATCACTCACACTCACGCCTTTTCCTCCCTTCCTCTCATCTATGCAGCATCTTCTTCATTCGCTCTCAATCTCTCGATTCTCAACTCTCTTGTCACGCTTGGCCGCTTGCTGCCTTTGTCTCTCTCACGCCCATTGAAGGTTTTGCAATTTTAGGTTTTCAGTTATTTTATTGCCAGGTATTTTATTTCAGGTATTTTTTGTCATTTTCAAGTATGAATAGATTTATTTTGTTTTCTGGTATTTTATCCCCAAGACGATTTGAACAAGGATTTTGGCCATCTCTGTTGAAGATTTGAGATCATTTTCACTGATTAAACGTGGTAAGAACGTTTTCTCACCGTTTGAAATTTATTTCAATATTTCAAGCCCTAGGTTTTTTATTTTGGGATTTCTTCAATTTCAGTTTGGATTTTAGTTTCTCTGATAGATTAATCTTGTAGATTTGTTTTTAGATGTTTCTTAGTCCCTGCAACAGATTTGTTTTTTAGATCTGTGGTGTTTCTTTGTTTAATCTGTTAGATCTGTCTTGTTTCTTTGTTGGATCCTTTTTTATTTTGATTTCTTTTTTTTTTGTTATGTTTCTTTGTTGTTTACATGTTGTTGCTTGGATTAGGACTTGATATTATCTTTTTGTGATTAACTGTATTAAGCTTTGTTTTGATAGGGGCTTTGTTGGCAGATCTGTGAGCATTGGAGCAGCAGACCTATAAGTGACTGAAGAAAATAGTAATTAATTATTATGGCAAAGAGATATGTGTTTGAGTGTTCATGGGATAAAATTAAGATTGCAAGTAGATTATTTGATTTTTGGAAATTTTATTTGGGTGTTGAAATGCATTCTGAGTAAACTAATGTAAATTTATGGAATATTTTAGTTTTTTTTTTTAATTAATTACTATTGGGCTCCTTCAATATGGGCTAATTTGATTATAAAATGGCCTTGAAAAGACAAAAAGATGGAAAAAAAATGTTTAAAGTGAGCCCAAAAGAGCCTAATTCTCATAACATAATTCTCAAAACCGGATTAAAACTGGCCCAAAAAAAACAAAAGCCCAATAAAAAGCGGTTAACCGGATGCGGTTAACCGCTAACCGGCAGTTAACCGCCTAGGCGGTTAACCGCTATGCGGTTAGCGGAGGTGGTTAGTAGATTTTACTAACCGCCTAGGCGGTTAGCGGTTTTAGCCACTAACCGCTAACCGTAACCGCTATTTCACTCCTAAAAAGATTCATGTCTATGTGGTAGACGTGATATGACTTTAGTGCCCAAAATAAATAGGAATGGAGATAAAAGATCACCTTGACGTAGACCTCTAGCTGGGGAGAAGAGACCAAAAGGACTAATGTTTATCATAATAGAGAAGCAAGTGGATGCGATACAGATTCGTATCAAATTAATCCAAAGAGGGTGAAACCCAAGTTTGGACATAATGGATAGAAGGAAATTTCATTCCATTCGGTCAAAAGTTTTTTTTATATCAATTTCTATAGCCATAAGACTACCTCGACCTTTCTTGGATTTGAGAGTTTTAATCAACTCATGAGCTAATATAGAATTATCCTCGATATTTCTTGAAGGAACAAAAGCATGTTGATATGGAGAGATAAAGTGGTGGGGAAGCCGCTTAAACCTGTTTTCTAGAATTTTAGAAATAATCTTATAAATAATATTGCAGACACTGATAGGTTTGAAACAATTAGCCGAGAAAGGACCCAACTATTTTGGAACCAGAACAATAAAAGTGTGATTTTGTTCATTCAATAGATGATTTTTCTTGAAGAAATTCTAAACACTCTAGAGAATGACATCTTTAACAATCCTCCAATATTATTTTTATATAATAAGGTTGTAAACCATATGGGCCTCGAGCTTTGGTTGATCCAACACTGGACAAGGCATTGAAAATTTCGTGTTTTCATGGAATAGAGCAAAGATTAATAATTTATTCTTGAATGATAGAGCAATTAAATAAAGACAGAAGATCATCTATGATAATAGGAGTAGATGAAGTAAATAAATTCTGGAAATGGTTTATGAAGCAACTCCCAATCGCATGTATTTCACATATCCATATTCCTGAAGATAATTTGAGTTGTTCAATAGCATTTATTAGCATAGAAGTATGAAAGAATCATTTATTCAAATCTTTACAGATGAGCCAAGTTTCTCTAGACTTGTTTTTTCAGAGAGTTTCTTCATGAAGAAATAGATCAAGTTGTTTTTGGAAAATGAATTCTTCGTCTAAGGTTTGTGGGGGAGAAATTCAACTGTTGGACGATATCGTTTGTGAATGGTATTATCTATTTTTTGGTTGATATTACCAAAATGGATAGTATTCCAAACCCAGAGGGCAATTTTGGTGGATTTCAGTTTTCTAGTTAGTGAATAAGCCGGAGAGCCTAAGTACTAAGGCAAGGCATAAGCACAAAATGGTTCTTGTCAGGATCTAGGCATCCCTTCAACTATAAAAGCCATGATGCCTTGGACATAGATCAGCGCAAAGATATGATAGCTTTGTCACAGGTCTCCACAGAGGAGAAATGCAACATGCATGTGAAAATTTTGTACTCCCATTCTAACAAGATATCATTTTCAAGTCAAGATTGCATATTCAGGAGCACAGAATCCAGTGTTAATTTCTACCTCCTCCCATCTTTGATTCACAAACCCAGGCACACATGGGACATACATAACATCTTCTATTGCTTACTCAAATTCTGAGAGAAATATTATTAGACTAATCCGAATAGAGGTAATACTAAAATCCCATACAAAAAGAGACCCAATGATTACATAAAATAGCATAAGAAACACAACCAAACTAAAATTGACTCTGAAACATTAACAAACTCAATTGCAATTGTGGGTAACATGGTTTTCTTGATGACCCACAAAAAAAAAAAAAAAAAGTTTTCCCTCTGTATGATGCAATTAATCGATCCACATCCGAATTTTTGTGAATCTTGGAAAAGTAGCAAGTTTCTTTGAAGTCACCAAAAACCCTAAAATAAAATTCTAAAGAACGTCGATAGAGTTATTGAAAAACTCCGAATTACTATAGAGGATTCTCCTCATAACTTCACGAAATTCTCTTTGTTCTCTCTCCTCTAAATTCCCTCCTCCTCCTTTTCCTTACCCTTTCTCCATCTCCCCCTCCCCCAGCCTTTCCGTCTAGCATCTTCTGAGGCCAACCTCGCCTCTCCGGAGGCTTTATCCGCCTCTTTCAAGGTCCTATGTTCCGTTTTTCCCACTTTTTTGTTTAATAACTGCATCGATCATTCACTTTTTATAAATCCACCGTTCAACAGCATGATCGGCGGCTCCTTCAGCCTTCTTCCTGAAATCTTTAGCTTTGATTTTTTCAAAATCAGATCTACATATTTCGGGAAGCCATCTCCATCCACGCGCCTCTCCACCGTGTTCCTGGGTGTCGCCGCTTTCGTCCGCCGTCTGAACCTCCGCCATCCGACTTCCACACGCCGAAGCGTGAGTTACAAGCGTCTGCGAGTGGATCTCACTTGCCGAAGCGTACTGACCACGCGCCACCCTCTCCAATGCCGCATCTCTAGTGCTGCATCTCTGCCTCATCCACCTCCGTCTCCAGCGTTCTTCCATCATTCGATGCTCTGTTTTAGCTTAGACTGTGCTTTGTATTTTGAATTTCAGTTCTTTTTTCTGTATTTTTTAGAGTTCCTTCCACCTTTTATAATTACTTGTTCTGTATGGTTTGGGGAGGATTATGGAACCTTTTTGATTCTGTTGTTCTTCTTGTATCATTTGGTTGTGTCTTCGTTGACATACCAAGTCTTACCGCCTTTATTGGCGGCCAATTTTCTTGGTCTTCACACCAAGAAAGCATAGGCCCGCATCATTCATTTGAAGCATTGCCTCTTTTATTTTCTGTTTACTTGTCCTGTACTATTTTGGTGGTTTTAGGAACTTTTTGTTTGGGTTGCCCAGCCCTTAGTTTGTAATTTGCATTTGCTTATCTATAAAAAAAATAATAATAATTAAAAAAAAAAAAAAAACTCCAAATTACTAGGAGAGAGAATTGAGAGGATCCTTTTCCTTTCTGAGTCTTCTAAAACAAAGAGAGTGCAGTTAAAGCAAAGAAAACGCGAAAGAGCAAAGGGGTTGTTTGATAACCCGTTTTGGGGTTATGGTTGTACTGTGCAAGTTTGCACTGTGCAATAAAAATACCATTTTACCCTCAGCCCAATATTTGGAAGCCCCACACGCTTGCTTCTTCTTCTTCTTCGACCCAACAAATTTCTCCTTTCTCTCCCCCACCCCCCAAGCCTTCGGATTCCGCCGACGCCATGCCCATCAGATCAAAGACGCCGACGCCATGCCCACCCTTAGCTGGTTCATTGTTTTTTTTTTTTTTTCATCGATGCCGCTCCAAGCCTTCGGCCGACCGCGCCTTCGTCTTCACCGGCGCCAACGTGTCGTCACTGCCGGTGAACATTCCAGACTGGTCGAAGATCCTGAGGGACGAGTACAGAGATAATCGCCGCAGAGACAGCGTCGACTACGACGACGTGGACGGCGACGACGAGAGTCCGGAACGCAATTTGGGAAAAAAAAACCGGCTTCCAAGATTAAGAAGAAGAAGGGGAAATCGAGAATTGACTGAGATGATCCTGGCCTCCGCGAAAATCCAAAGCCCGGAGGTCCGGTCTCCGCTCATGACTCAAGGCCTTCGCTTTCTTCACCACAGTCTGATCCTGCGTTTGGCAACACTAAAGCGGGAGGATTCAAAACCGTCGGGCATCGGAGACGAAAAGCCCATCTCGGGTCCTTTATGTGTTGAATCGGATTTTTTTACGATCTTCAAAATTCGACAGCGGGGACAAAAGCCCCAAAAATCAAAGAAATTGACGATTTATCTGAATTTGTCCTTTCTTGCTTTGTTCGATTATTCGATTGTTCTATTTTGGTTGCGGTGGATTTGCTCTGTTTTGGGTTTCTGAGGGGTTGATTCACAGCTGTTGTTGATTTTCTGTTTGATTCTCGATGGTAGCCGAATGGGTTGTTGTTATGTTTTTGGTACTCATGTTTCTTAAAGAGTTTTGGGTGTTGATTTTCTAAGAATCATCAAATGGGTGTGTTCATTTCGGATGTTCGGTGAATGTCTGTGTTGAGTTTTCTTGATCCTGTTTTCTTTGTCGAAATCCATCCAAAATCAGAGCTTTCTTGGTGTCATGAAATCAAAAAGAGAGGGGTATTTCAATGATGTTTGTTGATTTTTGAGGAAAAAGACAAAAAAAATCTACAGTACATCCGCAAACAGTCCAACCCCAAAACGGGTTATCAAACAAACCCCAAAATCACCATCGTCTCTCCCAACAAAATGAACAGATCACTCTCGTCTTCAAAACAATCCCAACTCCTCCTCCTCCGCCTTCTCGAACCCCAAACCCCTACAGTTCCTTCGTACTCCCTCCTCCGCCACCTCTGCACCAAACCCAACCCCCCGCCACCGCCATCACCACAAGACGAAGACTCACTGATAACCAAAGCAGTCCAACTCCTCCAAGCCCCAGAGAATGAGAACTCCGGCTCCACCCAACTCCACCAGCTCCTATTTTCCTCTTCTTCTCCTTCCTCTCCTGGCCTTTTTCGCAAAATCGCTCGTCGCTTGGACTCTTCCTCCCAAGCGCTCAAGTTCTTCGACTACATTAAGTCGAATGCACCTTCGCAAGACTTACATTCATTGTCCTCGACCTTCCAGGCCATCTTTGAGCTCGCTAGCTGCGAACCCGATTCGCAGGAGAAGCTGTTAGAGCTGTATAGGACGTCCAAAGAGCGGAACGTCCCAATTACCATCAACGGCGTAACACTTCTTGTTCAGTGCTTGGGAAGGGCCGGGATGGTGGCCGAGGTGCTTAGTGTGGTTCACGCACTAGACAGTCTATACCCGTCTTTGAAAAATACTCATTTTTGCAATGTGGTGATTGATGTGCTATTCAGATTGGAGTATGCGGATTATGCGCATAATGTGGTTGACGAAATGCTTCAACCAAATGCAGAGTGTCCGCCCAATCATATTACGGGTGATATAGTTTTTTCCGTGTTGTTGAGGAGGAAGTGGCCACGGGGGACTTTCGACGAGATTGTTTGGTTGGTGTCGAAATTTGGTGAATGTGGTGTGTTTCCGGATAGTCATAAACTTATGCAGTTGATTACTAAATAGTGTTGGTATAGAAACACAGACCGTGCTTGGGATGTTTTACATCACGTGATGAAATCCGGTGGTGCAGTGGAAACTGCTTCTTGCAATGCGCTTTTGACAGGGTTGGTAAGGGATGAGGACTTTGAGAGGATGAATAAGCTTACTACGGAGATGATACAGATGGATATACAACCCAATGTGGTAACTGTTGGGATTCTTATTAATCGTATGTGCAAGTCTCGGAGGGTCGATGAGGCATTGTAGTTTCTGGAGAAAATGAAAGGAGGGAGTGAGGGGGTGTCAGTCGAACCTGATGTAATCATATACAATACTCTGATTGATGGACTTTGTAAAGTTGGGAGGCAAGAAGAAGGTTTGAGTTTGATGGAGCAGATGAGATCAAATAAATGTGTGCCAAATACTGTTACCTATAATTGCTTGATTGATGGGTTCTGCAAAGCTGGTGAAATTGAGAGGGCACTTTAGCTATTTGATCAGATGAACAGGGAAAGAGTGTTTCCCAATTCGATCACCCTTAATACTTTGGTTGATGGTATGTGCAGACATGGGAGGATCAATAGTGCAGTTGAGTTCTTCAATGAAATGCAAAGTAATGGTCTGAAAGGCAGTGCAGTCACATATACAACCTTGATTAAAGCGTTTTGTAATGTCAACAATATTGATAAAGCAATGGAATTTTTCAATCAAACGTTAAAAGTTGGATGCACCCCAGATGCAATTGTTTATTATACCTTGATTTCGGGTTTGAGCCTAGCTGGAAGGATGGATGATGCCAGCTGTGTCGTATCAAAGTTGAAAGAAGCTGGGTTCTGCCTTGACACTGTCTCCTACAATAATCTCGTCAGTGGGTTCTGCAAGAAGAATAAGTTGGATAGAGCTTATGAGATGCTGAAGGAAATGGAGCAAGCTGGAGTTAAGCCTGATAGCGTCACATATAACATTTTGATTTCCTATTTGAGCAAAACTGGGAATTTCACAATAGCCCATACAGTGATGAGAAAGATGGTTAAGGAGGGTATAGTACCCACTGTTGTCACTTATGGAGCACTGATACATGCGTATTGCTTAAACAACAAAATTGACGAAGCCATGAAAATTTTCAGAGATTTGAGTTCTGCGTCAGAAGTTGCTCCCAACACTGTAATATACAATATTCTAATAGATTCTCTCTGCAAGAATAATGACGTAGAGCTTGCTCTTTCTCTGATGCACGATATGAAATTAGTGGCGGTGAGGCCCAATATTACCACATACAATGCTATGTTCAAAGGCCTTCGGAAGAAAAATCTACTAGAGAAAGCATTTGAACTTATGGACAGAATGGTTGAACAGGCGTGTAATCCTGATTATATAACCATGGAGGTGCTTACTGAATGGCTTTCTGAAGTTGGTGAAACAGGAAAGTTGAAAAATTTTGTTGAAGGATATGAGGTTTCTGCTTCTTCTGGATAGGATGGCTTTAGCAGCTGGAGGATGGGTTGTGTTACTGTTGGCCATACACGGAAGGAAGCACTATCTGGTTCAATCTTCTGGCCTTATTGTTGTGTTATGGTTGGAACGTCTGTTGGGCTTCACACAGAACCTTGATTGAAGAAACCCAGTTTCTCATGGGGGTCTATGTGAGCACATCGTTGCTGCAGCATCCATGCATGTCCATGGTGGGTTCCATCCCTTCATGTTGGACTAACCGAACAAAGAGGTAGGCATATTCCATTACGTGTTGCTAATAAGTTATATGCAGTCGGGAGAGTTATTGATGCTTGATTATAAGCTACTGTTGAAGCTTCATTTTCTGACCATTACCTATGAATATGTAAACATGCTTGATTTGGCAGCCATTTCATCTTATAATGTAGTCTTTCCTCTTTGGTGGTCTGACTCTGCATGACTAGAAATTATGTTATGAATGTGGCTTCTTTTTATTTATTTTTAATTTATCTTTTCCATTTCTGATTCAAGCCACATTCGCATATTTTAATATCTTTTATCACATTTCTTGACATTTTATCATCATATTTTAATATCTTTTATCACATTTCAAAACACTTGAAACTATTGTTAAAAACCCGTACAAGATACAAGCAGACTGGCTGCAAACAACAGGGGAAGTACAGAAGCAGAGCAACACAAACAACCAGACTAAACTGCTGTCAACAGTGAAGCTTTAGAAGAACAACTGCGGAGGCTGCATTTATCTTTGGAGGGCAAACCAAGATTGTGACAATTTTTTATATTTAATTATTTGCATCTCTAATTGCATGTTTGTTCACTAAATAAATTAATCTATCAATAAGATGGTAGCTCTTTGATCTACAATGGTCAATCATTCAACCAAAAAGGCATACGAGGGATCACATTTCACAGTTTTTTTGGACTCTTAACATTACGTAAGGGCACAGAATGAGTCATTTTAGACGAGATTCCGCGTCCCGTTGGCATAATCTTATTTTTTCCAAGCTGTTGGCATAATATTGACAGCAGAATATTTGCCTAATTATCATTATTATTGTACACGTATAGGGGCAACCATTGGTGGATAGTGTTGACAATTCATTAAAAAAACAAAAAACAAAATAAAAAACAAAGCTACCATTTTTTTGGTCTAATGCTCACATCTTTAAAGGCTCCGTTTGTTTTGGTGTAGAATGATTTTTCGAAAAATGTTTTCTGTATTTTTTCTGTATTTTGTGCAACAGAAAATATTTTCAGTTCAACCGAAAAAAACTTCTTTAATTTTCGGAACATTGTTTCCATTTTTGAAAACTATAGACCATTTTTCGAGTTTGAGCTTCTCATTTTCAAATCGACAAAATCAATTGGGACGTCACCATGACCTAGACGAGACTCTGTCGGGGCCAGGTCGGAACTCCATCAATATTGTAAGATAGTTGTAAAATAAAAATGTGATATATAATGTTACACTTTCGAATAATGTAGAAAAAGTAAAACCATGTCGAATAATGGTGACGTTAGTAATTGCTAGCATGTTTACTGTTAGATTAAAAAAGAGAGACAACTTTTTTTTTTTACACTTTGGCTCCATGTCCACCACATGAGACGAGAGGGTGGTTGCAGAGCCAACCATTTTAGTTGTTGAAATAACATCTATTTTTTCCGCTAGTTCTTCAACTCTTTGCCATTTTGTTGGGACATTTTGGAAAATTAAGTTATTCCATGTGATAAATTGGCTTCTACTGGTGTGAAGTTGACATGACTGGTTTTCTAACTATTTTAATACTAAAATTGATAAATAAATAATGACTAAATGAGATGTTTATGATAATTATAAATTTATAAATTAGTTGATTAAAAGTGATAGTTCCATGGCTTAATGAGACACTAATGAACAATTAATATTAGTTTTAAATAACTAATTATGACAGTTAACTATATTTATCGATCCACACACATGGGATGAGGGAAACAGGATGAGATATTTTTGATAAATAAATAATGACTAAATGAGATATTTATGATAATTATAAATTAGTTTATTAAAAGTGATAGTTCCATGGCTCAATGAGACACTAATGAACAATTAATATTATTTTTAGATAACTAATTCCGACAAGAATTATATTTATCACACTCAGCCACACACATGAGATGAGGGAAACAGGATGATGTATGATAATCTCCAGCACGATATCACACACGTGCGTGTTCTCACTCATAAACTATAGAAACCTTTAACTTCATTTATGATTATTATGATATTATTTATTCCTTACCAAAACATTAATAAATAAATAAAACCCATTATAGAGCAAATGTCAAATGAAGAGCCAAGTGCAAAGAAGTATGGAACCAATCACTTTTTCGATGATAAAAGTATTAGAGGGCCAACTCAAGACTTTTAAATAATCGTGACATAACCTCGTTGTGGCAAGTATCATTGACAAGTTTTCGTCATCATAGAGAGAATTTCAAAAGTTTATGCAGCATAAGTAAAAGGAGACATTCCTAGAGACTTTAATAACTCACATGTGTATAGAGAAGGAATGATATAACTTACCCAACAGTCATTTCCCTAAAGATTCTCAATTGGTGTAATTATAAGACCCCATGTGACTCAAACCCGTTCCTGGTGTCTGACACTGATACCAAATGATATAAATTTATGGTAAAATTCAATCTTAAAAATCGGCTTGCAATGGGAGAGAGTTCAAGAGCTTAATTATATATACGTGATTAAAATTATACTTAAGTCTATTTTGCAAGCTAACATTGGCAGCAAGTCACTTTTGATGACGATTATAATATTTGCACACGGCTGGTTTAAGATTGCATTAAAAGCTTAAAGAGTAATTTTAGTACTTAAACAACTGTGCCAAACAAATACTGACATGTTTAGTAAAAAAAATTCAAAAGTACTTTTTTACTTTTTTTATTATAAAAATGGTCAAAACGTACTTTTGACAAAATTTAAAATGAAGTTTTTGTAAAAAAAATTGACTTAATAACTCTATTTCTTTAACGCAATTCCAAATATGCTCATAGTCTAATATGGAGAATGATGATGGGTAGACTGTAGTGTTACCCAACATATTTGAAATGAATTTAGTTTGGGTACAGATCGAGTTGAAACTAGAACAAATGTCTTTTTTATATCTTGTTATTAGATACGTGTCTTAATCTGGAGAGATCACAAATTGTATAAGCGGAACCAAGCCAAACCTATATAATATGGTATTGAATAATTTAATGTTGCCCACCGGCAGAACCAAAATTTACCTTTAGAGGTGTGTTGACTTTGAAAGATATGGTATGTGCTTTATTCATGGGGAACGATTTTATGTCGAGTTTTCTAATCAACAAGGCCAGTTTTTTGTTATGTTTATTATATATTATATTCACTAAGCTTTTGGCATCATCGCCTGTGGCTGTGGGAATCATAAACAGTTTAAGATTAATTCTAAAATTAACAAAACGTTTTTATATATATATATATATATATATGAAACATGCAGTCACAAAGAGACCTATGAAAGTATTGAAGTAAATACCAAATTATTACACAATTAACTCGTACAGAGTTGGTCGGTAATATTGGTTTCAGTAGAAAATTTGTGTTTTTGCATTTTGGTACCAACAATGTCGGTAAATGTCGGTAAAGTCAAAAATTTCACTAACTTCTTCCGTCAACTTTTTGTTCCATCATTGAATGGCAATCGATAATGTTGATAAGTGAAAACATTAAAAATTGGTCAGCAAAGTCGGTCGGTGAAGTCGATTTGGTTAAAAAAACCTCTTCCGCCTACCGCACCAAAAAAATCAAAAATAAAATAAAAAATAAAAAAATCATACCACCTCTCGTCCATCATCTAGGCAATCACGGTTGGCTACTGTCGAAAATCGATCGGTTGGTGGCAAGTCAATGAATTTGCTAAGCCCTAGTATTGATGTTTGTGAATTTGAAAGAAATTGAACATGTGGAGGCTAGGAAATAGTTATTTTATGAGGTTTTAATTTATTTATGATTTTGCAAATATGCTTGTGTTAATCTATTAAAAATAAAATGATTTAAAAAAATGACATGTGGCTGTGCCTGTGGCTGGCTCATATATATATATTTCCTGTAATTTCACGGAGAATAAACAAACGAACAAACCATAAAGAAAAGACTAAAGAGACAGCTTTTGTGTGCATCCTTAACAATTGAGTCAAATCAACTTTATTTTGGTGTTTTTTGGAATTAGGCGGACGATAATTGTGGAACCCTAAAAGGCTAAAATCCAACATACTCACACTTTATTTTCATCTTTACAATAATATATGGTATGACATTTTTAGCCAAATCAATAGCTCCAGCCTTATTTTAGTGCCACGCTGACGTCACTACCTTCATCATGTGTTCCGAACCATTTCTATTTTTCACATCCTTTTTTTGTTTCCTTATACACTAACATTCACACACACACAAAAAAAAAAGCCTTTTTTTTTTTTTTTTTAATCTTTCATCACTTTTGTAAGGGCAAGCGTTTTCCTCCAAAATGTGTTAGAGGAACTTTCTCTAACTCAATCGATAAAAATGACATGTGTTCTATTTTTTTAATAATATGTGAGACGTACATGAATTTTTAATATTGTTTATTTCAACTTTGTCTCTTTTATTGAAAAAATATATGCATCTCCTCTTAACCTAGTTTGGAGAAAGTTTCTATTTAGAAGAAAACTCTGTCATAAAACTTTGAAAAAAAAAATGGGTATTTTGAAAATTTTGACATGATTTAATGAAAAATCTTAACGAATTAGTGAAATTAAAAAAAAAAAAAAATGAAGGATGAATACAACTATATTAACACTTTTTAAAGTTGAAGGATATAATTGTTAAAGTGATAAAAGATTAAATGTGATAAGTGGATTTTTTTCTTTAAAAAAAAAAAAAAAAAGTTTATTAGACTGATATTGTTCAAAATGTACGTAATATTACATGTAATTTTTAAATAAACTAAATCACAAAAAAATCTTCAATTCAATAGAGAATAAAATTTCTTGTCAATTTTCTCAATGTGTCCTAAGAAAAAAGCTCGAATAAGAGTGGCCGACTCTAAAATTCCTAAATATTCTCAGAACCTGTCGTAGCTCTTCACAATGGTAGCAAGGCAATGTCCACTACATTAAGAAGGCTATTAAGGGTATTAAGGGTGTAGAATTCATGTTGGAAAGATGCTGACATGACAACATTCACAATTCTTGCTACCAATTTGTTGACGAGGCTGAGGTTTCCATTGGACCCCCTTTATGTCCTCCATACCCATGTCCAATGAGGGGTCCGGACCCCTTTGCCTTAGAATTTGGCCAGCCAGCCGTCTGCCCAAAAATTCAACAATCAAAATCATGCCAAATCATCCAAAAAGCACACCATTTCTTTATTTCTTTCTTCTTCTTCCTTCTTCCTTCTTTCTTTTATATATATATATATATATATGTGTGTGTGTTCACCAATATGAGCCACAATCTCAAATGTTGAATATTGCATTTAGTGGTGAAAATTGACTCAATTACATGATTCAAAGAGTAATGCTAGCCATACGTTGGTTAGCTTTTGTGAATATGTGATACTGTCATGTCAGTTAAAAAAGAAATATGTCTAATGCCACCTTAGCCAAACTTTTAGAGTGTTATATCACATTTGAAGTTAACTTTAGAGTTATTGAGAGTCGTCACGACCACCAAATCTCTCTGATCTTGTGATTGTGACCATTAGATCTCTCTTGTATGATATGATAATTTGACAATTCCAAAGTATTTTTATTTTATTTTTTGATTGATTTAACAATATCACGTCGGGAGTAACTAGCCACACAAAAAATGCACGAACGGGGCTAGCATTACTCTAGTCCAAAAGATGTGAACCCATCATGAAAAAGTGTAGGAAATGGGCACTTGGTCGAATGGCACTCACTGCAAACTATTGAATGGGGCATATAACTAGTTGTATACCATTTCCACAAAATCTTATGCAAATTGGGAATCAATCAAAAACCAAAAGCGTACACAAAAATAAATAAAAGGACAGAAGAATCAAGAATGAGTATACAAAGCAAATCAATTAATCACTAAGTTTTTAATTTACTCTCACCAAAACAAAAGAGGTAAAAAAAAAAAAAAAAAGAAGGATAAATGATGATTTATCTACCTCGTTACTTCTGCATTCCACAGAGAATAACTCCTTTTTCCCTAAATCTACAAGACTCACTCAGCATCGTTAAAATTTAGATTCCACTAAAAAAACGTTTACACAAATTCACCTCTCTCTCTCTCTCTCTCTCTCTCTCGCTAAGAAGTTTGTGTCACAAAAAGCATAAAACACGTCAGCATTTGACATTGCTGAGGGTCAGCCAGCGTTGTTGGCCACCCAGTTAGGAAGAGCAAAGGTCGCCGGCGTTAAGTGATCGGGAAAGCAGTCTCCGGCGGACGGGCTGGCGAACCCGTCCAAATCCACAAAGAAATCGTCGCTCAGAGCCACATCCGATATCCCAAACTCGTCTTCTTCCTCGTCTTCCACCAAATCTTCTCTCTCCTCCTTGCTGTCAGTGGTTGTACTCTGGGGTACAACAAGCTCTTCCTCCATGGAGGTTGCCGGGGAAGAGGGCTTGGTCGAGTTGAGTTTCTTGGAGTCGCCGGATGTGGCCGTTTGGGGCGTGAGGGGCTTCTGGCGCGTGGACCCAGCGAGTGAGTTTCGATGCGTGGGGGCTGGGTGGTTGTGCTCAGCTGTGTATGTCACTATGAACATTCCCGGGTCGGATTTGTTCCGCTCCACTTGTTTCCGGGCCAAGCACCCCTTCGAGCTGCTACATCTATAATAGCCCCTATTATTCAAAAGAAGAACAAAATTAGTAATAAAAAATTAAAAAAAGAATGATTTTTTAGTATTGACCTAACAAAAATGATTATGGCTAATCTTTCTAATGATGAATTATGTGAAAAATATGGGTGAGATTGAGACACCAACCGTGGATATGGAGAGCCTTTGATGGGTTTTTGGCCATATTTACGCCAAGCCCATATGTCGGAAGAGAGACCCTCAGCTGGTACTTGGCAAACTTTCTTTAGAAGATTCTTCCTGAAATGATAAAATCAAGAAATTATCAACCAAATAACTTATTTTACAAAATGGGTATTTGTCAAATCTCTGTTTTTTTGCTGACTGAGATCGAAAGTAGGGCAAATTTACCTTCTTTTGGACCTCGGGTTGGTCACAGACCCGGCTTGAGACTGCTTAGGCTGCTGCTGCTGCTGCTGTCTCTGTGTTTGTGCTTTGGATGCAGCGAGAGAGGAAAGGGAAGAGAAGGGTGAGACCGAGATGGGAGAGATGGGCGAGGTTTGTGGAGAGAGAGGCTCGGATTTGGGGAAGAAGGGCTTGTAAAGGTCATGCAATTCCTCAAAAACATTTCTTTCTTCAAAAGGATCTGGAAATGAGAAAAGCTGGCCTCCTTGTTCACCACCGAAACCAGAAAAGCAAGAGTTCGGATGAAAATTTGCCAGAAAAGAAGCGTTGTTGTTGTTGTTGGCGGTGGTGGCGTTGCTAGTGGTGGTCATGGTGGAGGAGGTGGCGGTGGAGGCACAACCTCTGACCACAGCTTGCAGATCCCAATCTTCTTCCATGGCCTGGACAAAACCTGTGAATCTGTACCTTTGTCTCTGCTACCACTGTTTGAGGAAAGAGAGAGACAGATAGAGAGAGAGGGACAAAACAAGGCGCTGACTTTTGGTGGGGAGAGAGAGAAGAGAGAAAAAAAAAGCAAGGCGATAAGGGTGTAATGAGAGGAAAAGAATTACATAAAGACATGTATATATAGAGAGAGAAAGTGGGTGCTCACAGGTCTAGAGAGAGAAAGATAGAGAGAGAGAGAAGGAAGGCAATTTGGCATCTCTATGACTCTATGCTTATCTTTTCTGCTTTCTTTTATATTGAAAACTCGGTTTTCGGCCAAGAGGGGTTGACTTGGGAAAATGTCAAAGGGGTGTTTTGGGCTCTAGATTTTATGGGCAACGAAAAATTGACCCACACGCGCTTTACTAAAGTGCGTCTCCTTAGTTATGCCGACAAAGAGGAAAAAGAATATGGAATAGAGAGAGTGGAAACAGTGATTTCGGGTGCTCCCATCAAAAAAAGTTTCGTTGCTAGTAGTGGGTTGGTAAGACCGCGTTCCTCACGCGCGACCTGCAACGTGCTGCAATTATTTTCCCTTCCATCATATTACGAGTTAAAGATGGCAATAATAATAAGATGAATTTGGGATGAAAAATGATTAATTTTATTATAGATGTAATTAATATCTCATTTTGGAATCCAATCAATTGCATTTCATTTCCACTTGATTAGAAGGAATTTCATAAGTGGTTTGTTTATCTATCTATTTTTTCCACAGAGTTTGATCGAATGTATTATTATTATTATTTTTTTTTTTATTTGAGTATTTGAATTCATAAATCAACAAACCAATCAACATAATACCAATCAAAATTCTAAGACAACCAAAAATAATTTTGATTGAGATCCCCTACTATTTTTTTGTTTTTTTATTTTTTGACATGTCCACACAATAGAGGGGAGGGAGGATTCGAACTAGTGACCTTCGCTTCATTAGGCGTAGTCCCAGCCGATTAAGCTACCTCTTGGGGACAAAGCCCCTACTATTATGTCCTGGTGTAAACCAACTCTTTTACAATATTCAATCACCATATGACACATCATCAATTTTTTTTAAAAAAAAAGCAAAAAAATGAAAGTGAGAACAACACATATCAACTCAAAAATGAGAAAGAGAAGAAAAACATCTCGTGGCAGGCCAGACCCACGATGTTGTGGGTTTGACGTGGCTAGCGTGACCCACGAGTCTAACTGGTCGTGACCACTTCAAAACTCGTTTCTAATACCTCAAAACTCATTTCTATATTTAAAACTAAAACTTATAGGTGAAAAGTTAATCATTTAGAGATTTTATCACCCTAAAGGCCTAAAAAATATGATTGACGGCGCCGGAGACGGTGATCCAGCCAGACCCACTAGCGTGACCCAGCTGTGGGTGGGTGGTCTGGCTAGTCGTGGGTCATGTCCAGCGCCGTTTCAGCAGACCCACTACCACTCTGCTCTTTTCTTCGTCCATTGAATTTGGTTGTAGTTTAATTTTGTGCACTTGTTTTAGTTTATGTGTCAGTTGTTGATCGGTGGCTGTAAAAATGGTATTTTGCAGGACATCCGGACCAAAGTTAAACTCATTTTGATTTAAAAAAGGTTCTTTCTTCACTTTTAAAGATACCTAAATTTGACTAATTTGATAATCTACACTTTCTTTGAAATTGTAGGGATCCTTCTCCGAAATCAATTCCTAAATTTTACTAATTCTAAACTTGGTCTCAATTGATTATTTCATTTTTAATCATTATCCAAATGAAGATAGAATAAAAAAATAAAAAAAATTGAGCGATTGACTAACCTTTTTTATTTATTTTTTATTTTTTTTATAATCTAGTGACATTTCTATCTATCACGCAATTACAAAGCAAAATTGTCACAAAATTTATCGTAAAAAAAAGAGAGGTTCATTCATACTAAAATCTGAATTTTAATTTAGATATTTGATTATAAACCATTGAAATTGCACGATAATATATTTTTTAGTAGAAAATATTATAATGGTTGTTACTACAAACTATAAAGGAAAAATTGTTTTCATCTCCATCTATTTTAGGCAGGATCAATCATTAATAATTTGTAAAACAATCTATTTGTGAACTTACATTAATTAAGGATTGTATTTATAATGAATTGATGGAAAAATTTGTTAATCAATATATTAAGATCTTTTATTTTTTGGATTAAGATCTTGAATCAACCCAATGTAGGATAGACAAAAAATATATATATAATTTTAAATCAAATCATAAAAAATAAATTATTTATAATTACATTTTTAAAATGTTAGGATTTGAAAATACACTCTACGGAAGGATTTGCTCGGAGCTATTTTACCTACTACCACGTGGTTATTCCAGGCGGCGAGTTGAGATTCTTTCTCTACTCGAAGCAAGTAGTAGTTGGTCAAAAACATTTTGGTCCAAATTTGAGCAGTGATCAACGGCTGAAAAACAGTTCATACCAGGACTCGTGGGGGTGCACGAGATAAGGTGAGGTCGCGTGACAGCTTGCAGATTTTGTGGGGCCCACATCTTTAAGAAAAGAGTCTGAGAGTTACCAGCATCGCGTGGCTTGTGACTTAAATGCCAACTGTGTTCTCTCTCTCTTCGAATCCTATGGTATTGTTTATTTTTTACACGACTTGATCAGAACCCTCTAATTCCATGCTTTATATCTTCTTACCTTGCGTATAAAATATATATATATATATATCTTCTTACCTTACGTTACAATTAGATATTTTTATTCATTAATTAATTTTAAAGTAATAATGTTTAATAAAATATTATAAGGCTCTCATAGAATTGAGATGACATATTAATAAAAATCTTTTTTAATTTTTTTTTTTTTTAAACAAGTGCTGATCAAATATTAATTAATTAACAGTACTATTAATTTATGGTTCTTTTTATAAAGTTTATCGCAATCTCAATTAACTTGTACACAATCTTATTAGAGTGGCTAATTTTGTCCATGTTATACCTACATTTGGTCTATAATTTGTTGACACATGACGACGTGTAATTGGAGAGTAATAAATTTTTTTAAGTAACTAATTTTTATCACGTGTTGACATGTGTCAGCATTACTCTAATGATATATATTAATCCCTTATTACCATTTGGAAAATGCTACTTTTTCGGAATAGGATTCTCTCTATAGTGGTAATTTTATCTTTTTACTTTTTGAATAGACAAAAATACCTCTCTAATATAACTAATTGGATATTATACCGTTCAAATGAAATGGAGAAACTAAAATGCAAATACCAAGAAACATGCGGTACCACAAAGACAATATTGCAAATCTGGAGTCCAATATGAGTGGGCTGCACGAGGCTTTGAAATGCAAGCGTGTGGGGACAGTGACAAGGGGGCAAGTCTACAATTTGGTTTGAGTTGACTCAGCCAAACGCAAGAGTTTTTGTTTCCGTGGCTCGGCCGTCCCCCTAGGCCCTAGCTTGCTCGTTTTTAAAGCAATTTGACAGTGCTGACTCCTGCCCAATTGGTTTGGTTTGAATAAAATAAGGACGTCAAAATCTTGTTTCTTGGATGAGGGCACAAGTTGTTACTAATTTCGTACTAGTTTAATATTTTTCAGAATAAAATACTGCCAAATTTCTGTTCTTGGATGAAGGCGTGGTGTGATGTGGGTAAAGCGTGCCATGATTCCCCCCCTAAAATGGGAAATGAAGAAGAAAAGAAAAGAAGAGGACAAGGATACGTCCATGAGTAAATAAATATATATGTAGAGTGCGTATATGCATGTTGTGAGCTAGCATTATTCCTGTCAAGTAATAGGCCTAAGTCTTATCAATCAAGGCAATCTTTTCAGTTGAGGTAAGGAAGTGAAGGAGGGGGGAGGGGACTCAGGGGAGGGAGTTCTTGTAGACGAGAAAAAAAGAGCACTTGTAGAGTTGGACCACCAGCCATCAAATGCTATATATGACAGAAACCGGCCATCATGCCCCTTTTTTTTTTTTCTTTTTTTTTTTTCTCTCTCTCTCTCTCTTTTTCTTTGCACTTTGTAACCTATTGACATTGATGGAGGGTTGTGAAAAAGAAATTGTGGTATGGTCTATGGGAAGAAATCTCGGGGGTTGGATTGGGTTTTGGTTATGGTAGGTAGGACTGGAGTTTGATGTAGTTCAATTCCTACTTGATTGGTCAAACATTTACACCCAGGAAAAAAAAAAACCCCCTCTCAAAATTGTGTCTTCTTGGGGGATTTTGTGATGGAACAGTCCAGTTTCTAATCGACGACGGCCTGCCAACTGCCAAGATGTAGTGCTCATTATAGGTCTTCAATACCTAAGCACTCGTTTCTTGGTGTTTTTTAATGCAGCAAGAGAGAGGGAGAGAGGGAGAGAGGGAGAGAGAGAGAGTGGCCCATTTTTTGAGAGAATATGATGGGTTTGGCACAAGGACATGCAAGTGATAGATACCTTAGCTATCAAAAGAGATAACAATCTACAAGCAACCCACCTCTCCCACTAAATTTCATCAATCAATCTCTTTCTATTCAATCTCATTGAGAGAGAGAGAGAGAGAGAGAGAGCACTTCGTAGTGGGAGAAGAAATATGGCACACTAGCAACAACAGGACGACCCCCACCACTGTTATGGGCGTTGCCATGTGTCAAAACCAGTGGCTATACTTTTGTGTCTTCTCGACCCCTTTACCCTTTTCTGATTCCCTGATTCATGAACTCGATAGGATTAGACATGTACTCGCACTTTCGACCATCATTTGTGCGTCCTCCATCATTAGAGGGTAGAGACTATCCTAGCCTTTTTGTATACTATAATAACTCATAATTATGTTCATTTAGAACGTAAGGAGAACGAATATATACATTATTTTTTGTATGGAAACTATTAAAGAAACTTTTTACGTGGATTTCTAAACTAGGACCCCCATCATACTATTATTATATAATCAAATAAACTAATCATTATTGCATTTACAGAAAACAACCTAAAACACAACACTCCTAAAAACATTAAAAATATTTTTTCAAACAAAAAATACTCCCCCAAAACCCATTAACAAATGAGCAATACCACACACACTTCCACTTCTCTCCACTCATAGGTAGCTTTTAAAACTACTATTGGTCCAATAGTTTTAAAAGCGTAACAATTTTGGCTGAGATGCTTCTCAGAAGCCTTTACAGCAGACAATTTAAGCAAGAGGGGTCCTCCAAACAAGCCGTGATCCAGAGAAAAGCAGATAAAAGAATCACGTTGTAACAAATTATATTGAAATCACAAATACGCACTACATCACTTGTATTTTAAGTACGGGCAACAAGAACAACTTCAATGGCATTTTCCATACCCACGGATCATTTACAAGGGAGCACACCTGAGATAAAATTTACTTTTCTGAACTGTCACCAAAAAAATAAAAACGATTGAACCTAGCACATAACTTTAAAGCCTTAAAGAATATAAACCTATTGGGTCTTCCTATCCATACTTCAGAAATATACACTCCAAAGAAAGAGAGGGAAAAAAAAAAAAAAAAACACTATTTTACCCAATTTTCTGTTCAAAGATGTGCTCATCAGCCTTGTCATTAATATAATCTTCAATTGGTTCTCGAACTTGGTCGAGCTGCCACCAAATAAATGCAACTTGAGAAGTCAGTTCCCTCAGCTTAGTAACAGCTTGATGTGAACTATTCGAGAAATTTTGGAGGTTATATCTAAATCAGCATGCCACTTCCGTATCAACTAGAGCTTGGCAACAGGGAGCTAAGTCTGGCTGCAAGTTTTGCACTCTTGTAGTCTTCTCTAAGCTGGATAAACCTATGTTGGCAAACAAATCAAACTTCAATCATAAAACACAGGAACCTCCAATGTAACAGACCCGCCACAATACAAAGTTCGCTATTTAATGAAAAGTAAAACATCCACGCTATTTAATGAAAATGAATTCTTGCTTCATATTTGAATTAATAATAATATTTTATATGCATTTTAGGGAATCTTCATAAAAAAAATTCAAACTTGTTCTCACTAATACCTTTGGGAATCTTTCCGTATACTTGGGGTACCCTCGAACAGAGTTGAGAGGCTTTCAGGAGCAACAATGAAGACATTGGCCATGCTGAAGACAAAAGTTCATCAGTCATTTAAGATACAAAATGAATAAAATAGAAAATCTTGCAAACCATTTGCAACTTACATGCCCAACAATTCAAATTTTTCATCAACAGTAGGAGCATTGAAACTTCGCACAAATTCTCCATACTCAGTTATGTCACGCTTCAGCCGCAATCCTCCACTGCAAAAAGAGAAGCACAAACAAGGAAAAGATGTCAGTGAACTATTGCACATTAAAGAGAATAACAGACGAAGAGTTGATCTGAGAGAGAATACAACAGATCCGACAAGAAATTGCACAATTAGCCAAACATATTCCACAAAGGAAGATCATAACACCAAATTTTTGGGAAATTAGAAGAAGACGGACTTTAAAGAAGCCCACATATACAGCAAGAACAAAATCCCATTGTGACACTACAAAGTACAAACTTCCAGCGAGACCGCCAACATAAGTAACAAGAGAAACCGTAAAAGTTTCCTTCAGACTTCAGAGAAAAAGAAAAGGTGTTATTTTCTCCCTCTCTCTCTGTGCATGTGCATTATATATATATGGAAAAATTCACTTTACCCCCCTGAAGTTTCAAAAATTGACAATTTTANCCCCCCCGGTTAGCTTTTTCCATCAAATTGAACGAAAAACTATGAAATGACGAAACTGCCCTCAGGCTTTTTGTAAAAAAAATTTCTGTCAATTTTGACAGAAAATTTTAACAGATGGTTAAAATTGCAATTTTTTGAAATTTCAGGGGGGTACATTGCAAATTTATAAACTTTAGAGTTAAAATTGAAAAACCCCTGACAGGAGAGTAAAGTGAATTTTCCCCATATATATATATATATATATATAGATAGATAGAACAACTTCTGATTCCTTCTACCACCATCACATAGCTGCCCTTCTAATCTAAGGCTAAGAGAAAGAAAAGATGGCGCATGGCGCATCAGGATGGATAAGGCTTTTGAGTCAATAGATGCGTCCCCTTTGCTCTCAAACTGTTCATTAGGTGCAGGTGTAGTACCAACGAAGTAAAGTGATTATATTTTTGCATAAAATCTTATTGTAGCCACATACGAACAAATAGATCTTGCTCTTTTAGCATTTGAGCGTCTACTCGTTGGCTAAGTGATCTTCCTTAGCAGCCTAACCCAAAGAGGGATTTTCTGTTATTCCTCTTTCAGCAGTGTCATACATACCTTATCAAAAATATAAAATAAATAAAAGCAGTGTCATATATATATGTGTGTGCGTGTGTGTTAGTAAAAGTTTTTCTAAGGTTTTTTCTATTGGTTTTAATCCCTTTTTTCTTTTTTATATATAATCAAATACTTCCAATTTCTCAAAATATAAGACTAGACTTCTGCCAACATCCACACTTAATAGAATAAAAGAAAAACCTCTCTGTCATCAAATAAAGCTGCAGCTTATAATCAAAAAGCAAACAACCATTTGCCATTTAAGTGAAAACTTTAAAAAATAATTAACAGGGTATGAACCACAGGGCCAGGCAAGTTACCTGGGATTAAAAGTGAACTTCTGCCAATGATTAAGCAACCCCTTATGCAACCGGTTCCCCTAAAATAAAAAAGAGACCAATTCGAAACCGAACAGAGATGTTAATACTTAAGATATTACCGTTTCAATTTTGCCAAACACC